>JASPKP010002251.1:0-2500 GCA_030674155.1 Stramonita haemastoma
AAGAAAGAAAAATCACACACACACACACACCAAAACACACACAAAAACAACACACACACACAACCTATAATTACCAAAAGCAAAAGAAACAAAGTACAAACACTTAAGCAAGCAAAAAATACCATAAAAAAAAGGGAACAAAGCAAAAAACTCCTTTTTTGTCACAAAAGAAGGAAGTCAGCCCCTAAAAGGGTCAAGAAAACCAATACTACTTCTATGAATCATCCTCTCAAGCCTATATATCCTTTTTTCTTTTCTAAAACGAATAAAAAAAAAAGAATGCATAAATTTGGAAATAATTTTATTGATATCGCCATTCTACACATAATTTAAAAATACTGATATCATTGTTTTATATAGCCCCGTGAGATATCAAATTTTCGTATCAAATCTAATCGTGCAATTGTTCAATGAAGAAAGAAAGAAAGAATAAAGAAAGAAAGAAAGAAAGAAGAAAAAGGAAGAGAGAGAGAGAGAGAGAGAGAGAGAGAGAAAAAGAGAGAGAGAGAGAGAAGAAGAGAGAGAGAGAGAATATCAACAACAACAACACAACAACAACATTAGCAAGACAAAACTAATAAACTAATAAGAAGAAAAAGGAAACCAAAAAATGAGAAAGAAACAAAGAAAACAAAGAACAACAGAAATAAGGAAAACTTCACAACACCTCGGTAAAGCAAACAAGATGAATACGTACTTTTCTTCAAGCAGTGTGTGTGTTGTGTGTGTGTGTGTGTGTGTGTGTGTGTGGTGTGTGTGTGTGTGTGTGTGTGTGTGTGTGTGTGTGTGTGTGTGTGTGTGTGTGTGTGTGGTGGTGAGTGAGTGAGTGTGTGTGTGTGTGCGTGCGTGCGTGCGTGCGTGAGTGTGTGTGTGTTGTGTGTGTGTTTCATTATCGTCTAAGTAGAAACCATGTGGTTTTAAAAACTGATTACCATTTCAAATCAGGTATTTCATGATAGTTTTTGGTTGTATCTTTCTAAATCTTGACTTACGTTTTTAAATCAGAACTTCTACGATAGTTTTCTTTATTATTGTTTAGTCTGTTTCTCTTGTTTTTTGTCTGTCTGTTTGCAGGCGTGCTTGCTTGTTTGTTTCTGAAAGTTTTCTCGTTTGGAATTAACGTCTCAGTATCAAAGACAAAAGAACTCCATTTTTCGAAATCCAGTGTACTGATGTTTTTTTCTTTTACTTGGAGAAGGGAGCGTAGGAAAACTTTCTTCACGATGCAAGATTTGCATAATTCGCTTATGTCTTTCGTGTGAGCCGTACATCTATCAGAGAACATTACTTTGATGGTCGGGTGCCTCTGTGCGTGCGTGTGCCTTTAATTTCATCATGCTATTCTAGGCGTTGGATGGTTTGGGGAAAATTTTGGGTTTTTTTTGTATACTTTAAAATTTTTTACAAATGTTCATGGTTGAGTGATGGCTAAAGTGAAAATGCCGTCACTGAAAATGACATCCAATTTTACAGGGAATCAGGAATAGGGTGAGAGAGAAGGAAAGAGGTGGTGGTGGTGGTGGTGGTGGGGGTGGTGGTGGTGGTGGTGGTGGTGGTGGGGGTGGTGGTGGTGGTGGTAATGGTAGGTGGTGGTGGTGGTGAAGGTGGTGGTGGGTGTCTTTATTTTATTTTTTAGTTTGTTTTGTTTTTGTTTAGGCTGTGATGGTTGGTGAAGAGGGGAGGGGGGTATTTTGTTTAGTTTTTTGGAGGATTTTTTTTTGGGGGGCTTGTTGTTGTTGTTGTTTTTTTGTTGTTGTTTTTTGTTGTTTTGGGACGGGTGGATGGGTTGGTTGATTGGTTGGTTTGGGTTGGCTTGATTTGTCTTGTTTTATGTGCATTGTGTTATTGCTATGTTTTTTTTTTCGTGCATGCTCTACGTGTACACGCGCGCGCATCAACACAGACACACACACCCCACACACACACAAACACACACACACACACACACACAACACACACACACACACACACACACACACAAGGCGCACGCGCGAGTGCACACACACACATTACAATACAATACAATACAACACAATACAATACAATAAAATGAAAAATAATACAACACAATATGAGAACTAAAACAAAACAAGTAGCTTCTACTCATAGTGATCGTGACGTATTCTATCTTTTAATCTTGGTAATACCTGACGACTATCAGGGAAAATATTTTTTTAATCTTCCGTATCAACTTGTTTTTCAGCCCTGCTAGTGTCTTAGTTTCAGAAAGTATACACGTACAAGCGAGAGCTTAATTGTGAGCGTTAAGGATTCCATGATTAAAGTCAGCATGAGGTGAGTCTTCAAAGTAAAAAAAAAAAAAAAAAAAAAAAACCCATTAAGTATGTACCCAAGAGTTTTGCAGCGTGATTATTGCACCCCTAGTAAAGCATTGTAAAAGAACCTAGAGCAACAACGGAGATACACCCAGCATAATCATATCGAAAGAAAATCACACTGTCACAGCGAAGTAAAACTGCACTCTCAAACAGGAAAAGCA
>JASPKP010002251.1:17500-24046 GCA_030674155.1 Stramonita haemastoma
AAGAAAAAAAAATGGGTAGGCGCTGCACATGTGGCGACGCGTTCTCCCCGGGGAAAGCAGCCCGAATTTCACGCAGAGAAATCTGCGTGACATAAAGTGGTACAAAATACCAAAAAAAAAAAAAAAAATACAAATTGCAAGCGCAATGTTCTGACCACTAGGCTACCCCACCCCCTACCCGTTACATATCATCTCAGGGTCACCGGTTTTCAAGCCATCAGCCCAGACAGAAATTAGTGGCTCCCCCGGTATGTGATAACTACCTGACATTTTCACTGGCGTGCGTTAAAGATCCACGATCGCAACCTGCTAAGAGAAAAGAAATCTCAGTACATATAATATGAAACAAATACAAACCTCCACTTCCAACCTCATTGGAGAACTCTGGTGTGGGTACTGGAGTACTGCTGAAAGCATGTGAAAATCGTCTGCTGCGTGTGCAGTTGCTACAGTGAAAATTGACCCCTTGTGGACACATAACATCAGAGACCATACTTTGGTATAACATTGCTGGAGATTTACACGTCTTTCTCTGACCGATTACAGCAAAAAATAAATAAAGTAAAACATAGGCGTAAATGATACAAAATACAAACCAAAACATCACAGGCATGACTGTAAAGCACGAACAGAAATATTAAAAGTTTTCTTATATTTTCTTTTATTTTCTTGTATTTTTCTTATTTTCTACTTAACTTTATACATTTCTCATTTTATTTCAAAGATAATGGATTAAGCATTCATAAGAGGTGTGCTTTTATATCCAGTCCCCATGCGTATGCAGTTATGAAAATTGTGTCATCTGTTTAACCTGGCCAAGCAGATTGCCTTTCAGTCCTGTCCTTCTTGACTTGAATTACCTTAGCTTCACGTAACGTCACTTCACAGTCACACACACGCACACGCACACACACACACACACACACACACACACACACACACACACACACACACACACACACAGAGTCACACACACACAGAGTCACCACAACAACACAGTCACACACACACAGTCACACACACACACACCACACACACACACACACACACAAGTCACACACACACACACACAGTCACACACACACACACACACACAGTCACACACACACACACACACACAGAGTCACACACACACACACACACACACACACACACACACACACACACACACACACACACACACACACACACACACACACACACACACACACACACAATTTCGCGCCGTTTAAACTACATTTCCAAACGTGTTTTTGAAAACGGTTTATTTTTCATGGTGTCAAGTAAATCAAATAATGACATCCAGACAACCATGCCAAAAATAAACGGGAAGAGGGGGAGGCTCATAAAAGATGCTTTTCTTTTTGCAATTGAGAGTGTAATAAACAATAATTATTATTTCTCTTTCTTCTCATGAGAACGTAATAAACAATTTCTCTTTCGGGGTCATTTCGTCTTGTGATAACTAGAAGAAATCCCATTTCTAGATCAACTGGGATCCAATGATGCACTACTCCCTTCATTAGCGGCTGATTTGAATCCCTACTCTCACCCCTAAGCCTTCCACATTTTCTTTTCTGGAATCTGTCTGTCTGTCTGTCTGTCTGTCTGTCTGTCTGTTCGTCTATTTGTCTGTCTGTCTGTCTGTCTGTCTGTCTGTCTGTCTGTCTGTCTGTCTGTCTGTCTCTCTCTCTCTCTCTCTCTCTCCTCTCTCTCTCTCTCTCTCTCTCTCTCTCTCTCTCTCTCTCTCTCTCTCTCTCTCTCTCTCTCCTCTCTCTCTCTCTCTCTCTCTCTCTCTCTTGCTCTCTCTTTCCCTCTCTCTCTCTCTCTCTCTGACATACACACACATACACACACACATACACACACACACACACACACACACACACACACACACACACACACACACACACACACACACACACACACACACAATCTCCCTCGGGAAAAAGAGGAAATAAGAGAAAGGGTTTGTGGAAGGGCTGAGAGGAGGAAGGAAGGGGGAGGGGAGGGGGGAGGGGAGTCTGGAAGTGAACTGGAAAAACATACATTGATATGTGCCAAGGCAGAGCTGTGTGAAAAAGTGAATATGTCAAAGTCATGTTGATGGAGTGTTTTTTGAACACTTAGAAATGATAACAGGAACTGAAAGGCTCCGATGACGCTTGGCTCTTTGGGAATTTTATGAATAACTCTTAATAATAGATAAATCACTTTGTGTCTTGTATGTGTTTTTCTCTCTCTCTCTCTCCTCTCTCTCTCTCTCTCTCTCTCTCTCTCTCTCTCTCTCTCTCTCTCTCTCTCTCTCTCTCTCTCTCTGTTTTTTTTTTTCTTTGTGTACCTGCAGATTTTACTTTTTAGATAGATGGCTTGATGAAAAAAAGTAAATGTATTGCTTACTCAATGTACCATCTGGAAACAAAATTTTGATTTGATTTGATTTGATCTCTCTCCCCTTCTCTCCCTCTCTCTCTATCTCTCTCTCTTTCACCCTCTCTGTCTCTCTATCTCTCTTTCCCCTTGTCTGTCTGTGTCTATGTCTCTCTCTGCATGTAGATAGATAGATAGATAGATAGATAGATAGATAGATAGATAGACAGACAGACAGACAGACAGACAGACAGACAGACAGACAGATAGATAGATAGATAGATAGATAGATAGATAGATAGATAAATAGATAGATAGATAGATAGATAGATAGATAGATAGATAGATAGATAGATAGATAGATAGATGATAGATAGATAGATATGCATATGCATATGCATGTATGTAAGTATGTATGTATGTATGTATGTATGTATGTATGTATGTATGTATGTATGTATGTATATACATATATAATATCATTGTTCAGTGCCAGGGTTTTATCACAGCTCTTGATTAAACTACTGACGCTGGGAGCAACAGCAAAGTGAGAGGCTGTATGATCAGTGGCTCTCCCACTCATGGAATTCCACTCTACAGCTTAGTCTTCAGTCATCAACTATGATGAGAGGCTTGACTTGCACAGTCCTTATGTGCTGCAGCCCTGGGGGCTAGTTATCCTTTGGAGACATCTCCAACACTGACTGTCCTTATGCCCTCTTGGCCGAGAGAGTGGGGATGTACTGTGGGCAAGGCGTCTCCACTATAATCCCCACTGCCTAGTGGTCAGAACATTGCGCTGGCAATTTGACGACCCGGGTTCGAGTCCGGTCGAGGAAATTTTTCTCGTGGAGTTACAATCAGTGCTGACTCCACTCTCCCCAAAAGTCCGTCGGATGAGACTTTAAACCGAGGCCCCGTGTACGAACGCACGCAGAGCATCTTGCGCACACGTTAAATCCTGTTCTGCTTTTCGTAAGAGTACGCCATCGTGTGCCGGTGGGAACAGATGACATTTACAAAACTGCATACAGATGGGAACTGGATGTAAAAAAAATAAAAAAGCACAAGAGTGCTTATTCTATTATCCTCGATATAAAAGAATATAAAAGAATAAAAGAATTTTTTTTTTAATAAATAATCAAATTTATTCTGTTTCCGAAACAGCAGCTGCCTCCTCTGCTGATTTTGAGGTCATAGTCGAAGACAACAGACAAATATGCAATATATATATATATATATATATATATATATATATATATATATATATATATGTATGTATGTATGTATGTATGTATGTATGTATGTATGTATGTATGTATGTATGTATGTATGTATGTATGTATGTATGTATGTAAACAGAGAGGTAGAAAGACTTATAGTAAACGCAGTTTTTCCTTAGAACAATTGTACTCAAAGACAGCTTTAGGGCTACTGTAAAGTTACTGTCGTCATTCATCTAAATGCAAGTGGCACAGAGGAATTTGGACTCTCAGTCTCAAGCAAAAAACCGTGATGTAGCATTGTTGGTCAATAACTCCAAAAACAAGCGGGAAAATCTGACCAACGATTGGAGCCATTGACCGTCAGGCTTTGTTAAAGGAGATAGCTTCACCTCTAGGTCATTGTGGGGCTCAGAAGCCGGTGGTAGGTGAGAAAAACAGGATCTGAATCCCTACTGAATTGTTTCATGTTCATCCGTTTTAGAGCCCCAGTTTGTCATGTTTAATGCCAGTGGGTTTCTGCCCGTGGAAGTGCACACACGCGTGTGTACGGGTGCGCACGCACACACACACACACACACACACACACACACAGACACACACACACACACTGACAGACAGAAGCAAACAGACACTAACACACACACACACACACACACACACACACACACACACACACACACACACACACACACACACACAGATAGGCAAACAGACAGGCAGACAGACATACAGACGGACAGAAAGCACTCTGTCTCTCTGCCAGCAGATCTGCTTGACATGCTAAAGCCCCTTCTTAATCCAGTCCCCCCCCCCCCCTCCCCCGTATCGCCATGACAACAGGACAATCAGGTGGTGGACTGTAAGGGGTTTTTCCTTTTGGAAAGCGCAGATTTCTCCTGTCTGCTATTCACTGCAGTCAGGTCTGAAGCAGGGATGGACCTGCCTCTCCTCCGTCCATTGTGCAAGCTGAGGGTATGACCCGTTCAGCTTCTCTCTCTCTGTCTCTCTCTCTGTCTCTGTGTCTCTGTGTTTTTATCTTTCTGTGTCTGTCTCTATGTATCTTTGTCTCTGTCTCTGTTGCTCTGTCTGTCTGTCTGTCTGTCTGTCTGTCTGTCTCTGTCTGTCTGTCTGTCTGTCTGTCTGTCTGTCTGTCTGTCTGTCTGTCTTCTGTCTCTCTCTCTCTCTCTCTCTCTCTCTCTCTCTCTCTCTCTCTCTCTCTCTCTCTCTCTCTCTCTCTCTCTCTCTTCTTTTAAAATATTGGTTGAACTGCTGTTTGTGGTGATGCTGGTATGTAGGGGTAGGGAGGGGGTTTCTTAGCTTTATTCCCTGATCAGGACAAGGGCCGGATGAAAAAAAGTATGTAATGCTTTCTCTGTAACCCTTGAAAAATAAAGATTATTCATTTTTATCTCTGTCTCTCTGTCTCTGTCTCTGTCGCTGTCTCTCTCTCTCTCTCTCTCTCTCTCTCTCTCTCTCTCTCTCTCTCTCTCTCTCTCTCTCTCTCTCTCTCTCTCTCTCTCTCTCTCTCTCTCTTCTGTCTGTCTGTCTGTCTGTCTGTCTGTCTGTCTGTCTGTCTGTCTGTCTCTCTCTCTCTCTCTCTCTCTCTCTCTCTCTCTCTCTCTCTCTCTCTCTCTCTCTCTCTCTCTCTCTCTCTCTCCTCCCTCCCTCCCTCGCTTCCTCCCTCTCTCTCTGCAGTAAGTATACCACTAGTACCGTAGTGTACTACACGAACTACGCCTTCTTCTTTTGTCTGACCACCTCGTGTACTTACAAATCGGTCCGTTGACCTGCGCCACGGGAGATAAAACACTCGTAAACATTAGCTCTGAGCTGGAGAGGGCGAAAAGCAGAAGATGAGTTACGTTGCTCTCTCCACGCGCATCAGTGGAAAGTCGCCATTTTCTTTTCTGGACGTTGCTATTGCCATCCGCTATAAACGGAGAACCTCTCCGAGTTCTCTTCTTTGTTTGGTCTGATGAGGCAGAAAGGAAGGTAGCAAGCTAGCGAGACAGACAAAGGCTAGAGGGTAAAGCCCTCGATTTCTTTACGTAGATATTAATGTTTTGAAGTAGGCTGTTTTGTAGTTGTGGGCTTGACTGACTTGTGTTGGTCTTGATCTCCATTGCTGATGTTTAGTCCCTTAAAAAAACAACTAAAAGGTTGAATAAATAAACCGATAAACATGGGAGATATTTGGGATGATTTGTAGTCCTCTATACAGTGCATGGGGACTGGATAGTTCAGTGGTCAGTACGCTCGTTTCCCCAACCTAAGGTTAAGCAGCATTGAATATGGTTACCAATTGGATGGGTGACTGTTTGAGCGCCTTGGCTTCAGTACACTCCCCCAATTCCCCAGCTGTAATTAATGGGTACCTGCCCTCTTAAGGAATAGGGAAGGTAAAGCTGCGAGGGAGAGGGCGCCGCCCTCAATATGTTGGCCCCTAGAGAAGCTGAGGTCTCTGACACCTCGCTTTCCCAACGATGGCATAGGTGATGGGAACAGTTTACCTTTAAACTTTTCTTACAGTGCATGCAAGTCTAGATGAAAGGAAGAACTAAACTAGTCCCTGTATGAAGTTACTTTGGTCCAAAGCAAAACGATACCAGGCATGCCAGTTGGGGTTTTTTTTCCCGGGGACGGGGAAAGGAGGGGGGGGGGGTCTTGCATTGGTGGAGATTTTCTTGTTTGCTTCAGGGGGTGGGAGTTATTGTTTGCTGCTGCTGTTGTTTTTGTTGTCGTTACTGTTGTTGTTGTTGTTTGATGTTAGCTGTTTTTGTTTAGTTTCCTTTTTTTGTTGTTTGTTTTGTTTGGAGGGTTTTGGAGGGTGGGTGGGCGCAAGCATTGCTGCCCCATCGTCTGTGACGCTCCTGTTTCTCTGCTCCCACGCCGCTCATTTCCATCTCTCCGCCACAGCTATGCCAAGGTTTGCTGTGTCGCCCCCTCAGGG
>JASPKP010002252.1:5000-7500 GCA_030674155.1 Stramonita haemastoma
ACAATGAGATAGATGGACAGATGGACAGACAGGAAAACTGACAGACAGACAAGCAGAGTGTCCAACTGTCAAACGCACACGCGTTTGGTGCGAGAGGAAGTTGCATGCAGACAGTGCCAGGTTGTACTTGTCTGATTACATCTATTATTTTATTTAAAAAAGGAAAACCAGGGTGGCAGACTGAGTAGGCAGAGAAAAGTGCACAGGATATATATACAGACATAGTTCAGAATAGTATGTTTAGGATGAATAGGAAAAAGTTTTTGGTGTATATGTATTTTTTTTAAAAACACAGACAAGCACGCAACGCTCGCACGTGCGCGCGCGCGCACACACACAGGCACGTACGCACGTACGCACGCACACACACGCACGCATCCACACACACACACACGCGCGCGCGCGCATGCACGGACGCATGCACACACGCATACACACACACACACACACACACCCCCGCACGCACCCACGCATCCCAACACACACACACACACACACACACACACACACACACACACACACACACACACACACACACACACACACACACACACACACACACCGCATTTGCCTGCACTCGCGTGCTTGCTTGTGTAGGTGAATAATATCTAGTTATATCAATGACAACAGGACAATATCAGCACACGTGCGTTCATCCTCCATCCCCCACACTACCAAAATAAGGTAAATGTCATAAAGTATTGTTCATACATAGACCGTCCCTAGCTAATGAACTATTAGCAGTTGTACAGAGCCTTGTAGTCACATCACATTCAGATAAGACGGGGTAGCCTAGTCTTAAGAGGGATGTGCACTGCGCTCGTGATCTGCTAACTCGGGTTCGAATCCCGTTCAAGAGGATTTTTCCTCTGGAGGTATCATCAGTACTGACTCCATCCCCCCCCCCCCCCTAAACGTTCTTCGGATGAGACTATAAACCGAGGTCCTGTGTGCGAACGCACGAACATCTTGCACACACGCTTTTCCGAAAATTAGGCCATTGTGTGCCAATAGGAACGGATGGTATAATTTTACAAAAAATGCATACATACAGGGACTGGATGTAAAAAAGCGCACATGAGTGCTTATTTCATCATTCTTGAAAAAAAGAGACACATTCCAACAAAAAGGATTTAAACTCTAGACCATCTGGCTGTTGATAATCTCCATACTTATTATCTAGGATAATATTCACACTTACACTGTGTCCAGTGTGTTTGCTATAACTTCCCACATAATACCTGCCCTTCACTGTGACCACTAGACTGCAAATAAGCATTTGAGCGCTGCTTGTGCGCGTCACACGCGCTCACACACACACAAACACAAACACACACACACACACACACACACACACACACACACACACACACACACACACACCACACCACACCACACCCACACCACACCACATCACACATTCACAACACACCACATCACACCACGCCAAACACACCCCACAGATGTGTAATCAAGTTCACACTTTAAACTGCGCACCAAGTGTCACCTACACCAAGTTTTCTCTTACACACCTAAACCTATCTCTAGACTTCCATCAAGTTGTCTACATCCCATCATTTTCTGAAAGAATGGCCTTTATGTCTTGTTTTGCGGCCAAGATAATTATGCACTGGACTCTCTGACCTTTTCCATATACGTACAGACTGCCATCATCTTGTTAAAATGTTCGTATTAATTCTTTAATACAAAAGTTGACACAGATTGATAAGGTGCATGTTCATGAGAATGTGATGGCTGCACTACACTGGGTTATGGTGAGTGGTCTGCATATCTGCATCAGTTTTTAGCTTCTGCTGAAATGAAGCCACGGCCTCTGGAGAGGACAGGGCATGGCAAGGGTCAGGTGGGATCATTATGGGAGGATATGTTTGCCAGGCACTCCATTCACAGCCCCCCAGTCTCTATAGATCTTCTGGACTTTATGCCAGACAACACAGGCTTTACGGCCAAAGTTACGTTCCTGGGGGACACATTCCATCAGATGGGACTTGGGATCTTCACTCTTTGGCGGATGATAGTGTCCCGGCCTATTACCTGGGATATACCACACATAAAATGTTATCATCCTTCTTTTTTCCTCTTTACCCATTAACTGCTTTTCAGTGTTATCGTGAAACTATGCATACGTATTATAAAAAGTGTGTAAATGGAAGTCCGGTGTTTATAGCTTCTTCATTTGATAGCTATCGTCATATGGGATCAGTTGTGTTGGAGATGGGGGGTTCTTCAGTAGTTAGATACAAAAGATGTAGTCTGATAGAAACTGCCTTTTGGGAACACCCGAACTCTTTAAACTGCACCTCAGCACACATAGCTGTGGACATTTTATTGAGCAATTTCATTTTATGATGGTCTTCCTGGCTTTGATTTTCTCCTCTTTAAGCTTTCTGTTTCTGCATTATGCACCACCCTACTCACCTGCTTACGTTTTGTTTTCTTGGTGTCAGCTACTTTAACTCCATGGTTAGCATAACGGACT
>JASPKP010002252.1:15000-20000 GCA_030674155.1 Stramonita haemastoma
CACAGACACACAAACAGACACACAGACAGACAGGCAGACACACACACACACACACACGTACACACACACACACACGCAGGCACACGTACACGCACACACACGCGCACGCACACACACACGCACGCACGTACGCACACACACACACACACACAGACACACGCACACACACACACGCACGCACGTACGCACGTACACATACACACACAACACACACACACACACACACACACACACACACACACACACACACACACACACACACACACACACACACACACACACGCTAAGGCAAGGAAGTGGAGATGGAGAGGGCTGATTGAAGGTGGGGACAAATGCGAGGTATAATGATGGAGGAAGATCCTAGATAGGAAATAATGTGTGTCTTTAGGTTGGTTCTGAAAGTGTCAAATGATGGATTTGGGCAAAGAGAGAGAGGGAGGGAGATCATACAGAGAGTTAACATTAAAATATGGAATCTTATTTCTGTGCAGGATTATTCTATGCCCACACGGTTTACAGCTGAAATAAAAACAGTTTCGTTTTCTTCGTTGTCTAACGCTAAAACTGCGACTTTTGTTGTCTGTCATCAGTCAAAAAACGCAAACTGAAGTGGTATGGGCACGTCGCAAGATCAACAGGGCTTGCCAAGACGATTTTACAGGGAACTGTGCAAGGCGGGAGAAGGAGAGGCAGGCAGAGAAAGAGATGGGAGGACAACATCCGAGAGTGGACGGGCCTCAGGCTGAGTGACACCCTGAGAAAGGTCGAGGACAGAGGGAAATGGAGAGAGCTGGTTGCGAGTTCTTCCGTGGCGCCCCTACGGTCTAAACAGACTATGGGATAGAAGTAGAATAAGTGAAAATGCATTGTTTCAAACTGTAGCCTGGGTAAATAGCTGATATTGCAAAATATTTGTAGAAACCTTAGAACAGACGCCGGGACAGTCTGTATTCTAATAATCTAAAATGAATTGATCCTTCCTCCTTGTTCATTTAGGGGTGGGTTTTTTTCTTCTCGTTCCTCAGCTAGAGCTCCAAGGTTCAACACCGGTGAATAATTTTTTTCATTTGACCGTTTTTGTGCACCATTAAGGTAGCTGCATTTCGACTTTGGGGCCAAACCATGACATCAGTGTGCGTACTAGTTTTAAAAAAAAATGTTGTCAACTGTTCCTACCGGCACAAAATGGCCTACTCCACCAAAAAGGCAGAGCGGATTTTTACCATGTGCGCAAAACATTCTGCGTGTATTATACAAACTGCACTATCCAGAAAATTCACACTGCCTTCTTAACACACACACACACACACACACACACACACACACACACACACACACACACACACACACACACACACACACACACACACGCGCGCGCGCGCGCGCGCGCACACACACACACACACACACACACATATATATATATTATATATCACTCACTCACTCAGTCCCATGTCCCAAAGGACGTAGGGGGGACATGAGAGAAGACGCAACAGCGATCTTTTTCCATGCTTCACGATCCTGTGTGGCTAGTAGGAGATGTTGCAGGGGTTGGGCGGTCCAGTCTTTGATGTTGTCAACCCATGATTTCTTTTGGCGGCCTCTTCTTCTCTTGCCCTCGACTGTTCCTTGCAGGATGGTTTTTGCTAGGGTGTTGTGTCTTGTGGTGTGACCAAACCACATCAGCTTTCTCCTCTTTATGGTGGAGAGCAAAGGCTCTTGGGGGCCCACACGCTTTTTGATTTCTTCTTTCACATAGTTATTGGTCTTGTGTTCTTTGTATGATATTCTGAGGAGTCTTCTGTGGCACTTGTTCTCGAATGCTTGGATTCTCCTCTCTAACTCTGCTGTCAGAGTCCATGATTCACAGCCATATAGGAGGATAGATATCACGAGGGATTTGTAAAGGTGGTATTTGGTGCAGAAGCTGATGTTGTTGCTTCTGATAATCCTCTGGAGTCTGACTAGAGCAGATGTTGCTGTTGCAATGCGAGCTTTCACTTCATTGTTTGATGTGCCATCTTTTGTTAGGATGGAGCCTAAGTATTTGAATTGGCTCACCTCTTCTAGTATTTCTCCATTCATCTTTATTTCCGTGATGTCATTACTCGCGCTGTTGACCATGATCTTTGATTTCTCTGTACTGACCTCCATGCCGTATGCGCTCGCTCGATCTGTTAAATTGTCTGTGAGGATTTGCAGTTCTTGTTTGCTGCTGCCCATGAGGTCAATGTCATCTGCAAATCTGAGGTTGCAAAGGGGTCTTCCACCAATGGAGATGGAAGTGTGGTGGTTTTGCAGTGTCTCTGTCATGATGTTTTCGAGGAAGAGGTTGAAGAGTACAGGTGAGAGAAGGCAGCCCTGGCGAACCCCAACCGTGGTCTTGAAGAACTCGCCCATGTGATTGTTTATGAAGACTGCACTTCTTGCGTTCTCGTACAGAGCCTTGATTACTTCAATTAGGCAGCTGTCAATGTTGAAGTGCCTGAGTACTTGCCAGAGGCCGTCATGCCATACCCTGTCAAAGGCCTTTTTGAAATCTATGAAGTTATGGTACAAGTCTTTTTGGTGTTGGAGATGCTTCTCTATCAGAATTCTCAGATTGAAAATTTGTTCCATTGTGCTGCGTCTTGGTCTAAAGCCCGCTTGTTCTTCTGCCAGGAGTTTTTTCCGCTTGGTTTTTCAGTCTGTTGAGGACTACCTGCAGCATGATCTTGCTAGGATGGCTTATGAGACTGATGGTTCTGTAGTTCTGGCATTGCTTAAGGTTTCCTTTCTTTGGCAGGGGTATTACAAGAGACTGTGTCCATTCTTTTGGCCATTCTTTGGTGTCGTGGATCTTCTGACAAAGTTCTGTGAATCGCCTTGCTGTTTCATTCCCTCCATTTTTTATGAGTTCAGCTGGGATGTTATCGATTCCAGGGGACTTCCCCTTCTTCAATTGTTTAATAGCTGCATCTACTTCACACCTTAGTATTGGTGGGTCTTTATCTTGGTGTTCAGGGGGTTTGTCAGAAACTATGTTGGTATCTGGGCGTAGTGGGTAGTTATACAATCCCTCACAGTATTCTGTCCAGCGTTGGAGGATGGCATTGTTTTCCGTTAAAAGATTTCCTTCTTTGTCTTCTATAACAGAGGCTTTAGGCTGTGTGGTTTTCGTTAGTGCTTTCAAAGTGTCGTAAGCTGTTTTGCTGTTTCCCTTGGCCATTCCAGCTTCGATGTTGTTGCATTGTTCTTCTATCCATGCTTCTTTGGTTTCTCTCATCTTTTTCCTCACTTCTCTGTGGCTATCCATGTACTTCTTGTAAGCTTCTTGACTTGTGAACTTTTGTTTCTTAAGTTCTCTTCTTTTGTCGCAGAGGTCAAGAACCTCATTTGTCACCCAGGGTTGTTTCTTTGTTCTGCTTCTTCCTAATGTTTCTTCTGCTGCTGTCGTTAGCACTTCTTTGATGTTGTTGGCCAGTGTGTCCACATCATTGTTGATGGCTGTGAGTGCCGCGAACTTTCCTCCAATGTTGGCTTGGAAGATCTCAACCACTGTTGGGTCTTTGAGTTTTTCCAGGTCGAATCTTATGCGTGGGCTTTTTGGCTGGTGTTTTGCTTTCAGTTTCAGCCTGATGGTGGTAAGTACAAGGTCGTGGTCACTGCCAATGTCAGCTCCTGGGAATGTTCTTGTGTTTGCCTTGTTTATGCTGGATTTGAATCTTTGGGGTGACAGAATGTAATCAATTTGATTATGAATCAGACCATTTGGTGAGTGCCAGGTTGATGTTCTGGATGGCTTGTGAGGGTGGAGTGTGTTAGCCAAAGTCAGTTTGTGCTTCTTTGCGAATTCCAGCAGCCGCTGTCCTCTGTCATTTGTTTCTCCCAGTCCAAATCGTCCTGTGGTTCCTGCCCAGGTGTCATAGGCATCAGGTCCCACCTTAGCATTCCAGTCGCCTTCCACAATAAGGATGTCTTTTTTGGGCGTTTTGGAGATGACGTTTTCAAGTTCTTCATAGAATTCTTCTATCTGGTCATCGTCGTAGTCAGATGTTGGAGCATATACTTGGATGATGGTGAGATTCTGGGGTTTTGCAGAAACTCTGATTGAGATGAGTCTGCTAGATACTGGTGTGCAGCTGATGATGCTTGACACAATCTCTTTCCTGACAATAAAGCCTACTCCATGTTGATGTAGTTTCTCTTCTCCGCTGTACCATATTTTGTGGCCGTCTTGCGTGGTTGTTTCTCCAAAGCCAATCCATCTGACTTCCGCAAGCCCTATGATGTCCCATTTATACCTCTGTAATTCATGTGTAAGTTCCTGTACTCTTCCTGCTTGGTACAGAGTCCTCACATTCCATGTGCCAATGGTTGCCCCTTTAGCTGGAAGCTTTAGAGTTTGTTCTGCCCCAGTAGCACACTTGTCGCTCCCACCCTGGAGGCTTGCAGTGGGTAGCGCGGTCGTTGTTGATCCGGGCCTCGACCGATCCGGCATGTATGTCTGTTTTGTTCTTCTCATGTCCTTTCAGTGGGCTTGAGGAAGCTTGGTGGCGCCCATCTCCTCTCCAAGACTCCTACTGGTGGTTAAGAATGCACCAGCCCCTCACAACGTTTCGCCCGCCAGTAGAAGCGGTTACCGGGGTGTGGGTGGGTTAAGGACCCGGACCCAGAAGTGAGAGTTGAGTGCCAAGTGAGGACCAGTATATATATATATATATCCCAGTTCTACTTTCAGCCACAAAGGAGAAGGAAAAGAAGTAAGGAAGAAAGCCCTAAAGAAGGAAGCAAGAGGGAAAGAGGGGCAGGGGAGGCGAGGGAGGCAGTAGGAGGTGACACAAGACCTTTACCGGCATCCTGATAGAGGCAATCCATCCATCAGGTTGGCTGGCCATTTTGTCACATGGGTTCCACAGGGGAACCCTCTTTGTCTGCCCGCGCCCTCGCCACGCCTCGTCACTCCCAGAGGCAGTGACGTGTGGGTGCACGTTTCCTTGCAGTCCTGTTGGGCTGTGTTG
>JASPKP010002253.1:2500-12500 GCA_030674155.1 Stramonita haemastoma
AAGCGAGCTCTCTGACCACTGCTATCCCGTCCCCTAACAACAATACGCAGGCACAAACAAAAATAGATAGCTACACCATCCAGTTCCATGCCCTCATACACATTCATAATTTCTTCACAGGAACATGATAAGTGAGCATGCAAAAATTCTACTTCCTCTCTGCCAAGCAGACCTCGACGTCATTTTGTCAGACAAAATCAATACATATTATCAGGACACATATTGTGAAACAGCGCGCTTCTTGGTAATACCCTTCTCATTTGCCTGTCATATGTGTGGATCGGTGGTCAAGAGGTAACACACCTGCCTAGAAAGCCAAAAGTATAGAAGATTAGTGTGCGGTGGTTTGATCCCCGTTTGTGCCGTTCCGAAACCTTTCCACAAACGACTAGACCATGAGTGACGGTCTGGGTGCTAGTCCTTAGGATGAGACGATAAAACAAGGTCCCGTGTGCAACACACACATTTTGCGCACGTAAAGAACCCACGGTAACAAGAGAGTTGTCCCTGGCAAAATTTTAAAGCCTCTCTGATAGGGAAACAAATACACTTGCAGGCATGAAAAGACAAAGAAATAGGTGGCGCAACTCTTGTGGCGACGCACTTTCCCCGGGGAGACCAGCCCGAATTTCACGCAGATAACTCTAATATGACTGAAAGTGGTATACAATATAATGCCATACAGTACAAGAAAGGGATAAAGAGAGTCAAATGTGTGATAGGTATCTCCATCTTGCAATACATGAAAAAGATTGAAGTAACGTTACAATCTCTATCTTTGTTCTAATAATCAAAGAGTCTACTTCCTAACTTCAAAAGATGTAGTATGCGTGGTACATTAACATGTAAACAAAGAATATCAAAGTATGGACACAGACAAAGATATTCCGAAAATGCAATGCAAACAAAAATCCAACAAAACAACATGAAATAATGATTGTTCAGAGTATAGCACATTGAGTAAATATTTAAACTCGTTGATAAAATGTATGAGATTGCCTTCAGCCATGACACGCTCTTAACATAACAGCCTGCACTCTCCTTTTAAAGGACAAAAAATCCTCTGAAGTCAGAGTATGGCTGCCTATATGGCAAGGTACTGGAAAACAATCATACACGCAAACTTTTCATTCAGTGGCGAACTCAATCTCACAGAGATTCCCAGGTGGAATGAGCGAGTCAGAGTGCACATTCTGGGTGACCCCCAGAGTGTTAAGCCGGGGAACGCACAACAACAAGAAACTCACTGATATGATTTGCAGTTGAATCAGCATGGCAAATCAGTCATGTGTTGCTTTGTAGACAAGCTGAGAGACCAACACATAAACAAAGACAGAGAAAGCAAAAGAAAACTCTATACACAAAGAATTCCCCACAAGATAAAAATAATTATTGATACGCAGACACAAACAAAGGGATATACATGCATAAGATATGATTTTGTATCCTCCTACACATTCTTCTCTCCATAACAAGAAGAGGATGAAGGAACACACGAAATTCAATTTCCTGTCTGCCAAAAAACCTAGACGCCATTTTCTCAAAGAAGTAGGCATCTGTCAGTCTCAGAAGACTATAGAGTTGCGCTCTAGGCTCTAGAGTGCAAAGCCTGGGTAAGTAAATATGGAGGGCAAGCTGTTACCCATGCAGCAGACCCCCTCCCCCAACCCCTCTCCACGTCTCCGGAATGATCCATTGGAAAGGCAATCGCTGATATGCATGGTTTCAGTGCTGTTGCAGGAGACGCCAGAACGTTGCCATATACAGCCCCGAACTGCCCTGGGGACTCCAACTCCCGAATATTTCTTTAGGGGTGGTGTCTAAACACTACTCGAAGCAATTATTACAGTATCTTTATGTTTTATTGTCAGAGTTCTTATTTATAAAACATTTTCTAAAAATAGTCTTGTTTCAACATTCTAGTGTTTTATTTCTAATTTCTTGTTGCATCAGTCATTCCATATCTTTTTGAAGTAGGGAAGTGGAATCTTTAATGAATGGAACACGATCAAGATATGAATTTGACGTTAGCAAAACTTTTTTTTTGCAAGAAGGAGACATTAGAAACACCTTTAATTCTGATCCTTAGTTTGTGAGTCAAATGATCACAAACTTATTGAGAAATGTGAAGTTTCACCAATCTGTTCAATAATAACATGCATAACTTTGTTTGAGGGGGGCAGATGGCAACAAAAAATAAACTCAGCATGCACACAGGAGTCTTGTTGTATGGCATATTCAGTAAAAACAAATCCTCTTACCTGTGTTTATAGTAAACAAGCATGGCAAATTAGTCCTATTATGTGTTAGAAACATATTGACAGACGCATTTAAAAAAAAAGTAAAGGTGTCCCATAACCGATGTGGTCATAGGGGAGCGAGGCATCAGAGACCAGCTCCTCTAGGGGCCAGCACTATATTATTGAGGGTGATGCATGAATAAACAAAAGTATACAGAGATGAAGAAACCTGTAAATATTTCTCTACAAGAAGACTGGGACATGCAAGCAGTGACTTAAAAAATTCAAGCACTATCCAGTCTACCTTCGGATGAGACTATAAACCAATCAAGGTCCTGTGTGCAAACGCATGCAGAACATCTTGCGCACACGTTAAAACCCGTTCTGCTTTTTGGAAGAGTAGGCCATTGTGTGCCATGGGAACGGACGACAAAATTTATAAAACTGCAAACAAACGGGACTGGATGTAAAAAAAAGCACATGAGTGCTAATTCCATTATCCTCGAAATAAAAAAGAAAACAAAAATAAAATTAAATTTATCAACTGACAGGAAAGTGGTGAACAAGTCTTATTCTGAGTGCTGGTGGGGTAAAAAATGTAGCTTTTTATA
The DNA here is from genome assembly GCA_030674155.1 of Stramonita haemastoma. Classification (NCBI taxonomy): domain Eukaryota; kingdom Metazoa; phylum Mollusca; class Gastropoda; order Neogastropoda; family Muricidae; genus Stramonita; species Stramonita haemastoma. The sequence continues at coordinate 5,352 of JASPKP010002253.1, forward strand.
AACATCTTAACTGTGAATCAATGATAGACTGTCTGCTACTGCTACATCCTTTCCTGTGACATAATGTAAACTATTACTTTGGGGAACCTCACCTTCTTTGTATCAGATTCTAAATTCCACATTTGCTCATTTCCGAAACCATGGTGTTCAATTCTGAATCCTATACCTTCGCTGGATAAGACGTTCCATTTTCTGAGAAGCAAGCAGAAGGGACAAGGCTAAAGTTTGTTAACATGCCTGTACCACCAGAGGACTCAGCCCCCATTGTCAACCTCTCCCATGCTGTCTAGCCCTTTGGCTTACCGGACATGACGTAATCTAAGAGGCTTGTGATTGGTTCCCCACTGACACAGCCTGAAGCGAGGGAAATGGAAACAGAGTGATGAATGAACATAGGATTTACTTACCACATCAACAGTAATTCTACAGTCACAGCCTAGCCCTGTGGAGTGGTACATGGAACTTTGCAAATGAGCGAAAAAAAAGGAGTTGGGAGAGGGAAGATTGGATACCAGCAAATCTCCATCACATTCAAGTGAGCCTTGAAAATTGTACATGGCTGTACTTGTAACCCACTCAATACCACAAAGACACACTTATTTTACTTATTTATTTATTTATCTATTTATTCTTTTGTATCCAAGATAATGGAATAAGCACTCGTGTGCTTTTTCATATCCAGTCCCCATTTGTATGCCGTTTTGTAAATGTTGTCATCCATTCCCACCAGCACACCATGGCCTACTCATTCAAAAAACAGAAAAGGATTTAACATGTTTGCAAAATATCCTGCGTGTGTTCGCACACGGGGCCTTGGTTTATAGTCTCATCCAAAGAACTTTTGGGGAGACTGGAGTCGGCACTGATGCTAACTCCAGGGGGAAAATTCCCTTGAACGGGATTCGAACCGAGGTCGTCTGACTGCTATCGCAATGTTCTAACCATTAGGCTATCCCGTCAGTAAAGTCAGTGACTTCAAAATCAAACTATTATCCATAAGACCACCCACACACTTAAATAGAGCACAGAACATTTTGTCAACAAACCTCTCACTCTATGCATGCCATGGTGTGTGGGGGTGGAAAATAATGATGTAAAAGATGATGATGCTTTGTTAATATTTTGATTAGGCATCAATAGCGGATTGTCTCATGTGGCTACTTCTTTTTCTCCCCGTGACATCTTGCTGTCCATCGTTTATGAGAAGCTTCGTTTTCTTTGTTGTACTAATTGCTCATTTCCCCTAATACATAATACAGAATTTTGAAAGAGTCTACAGGAAATCACTTGATAAGACGTTCTGTTGGAGTGATAGAAAGTGAAAGAGAGACAGACTGAGAGAGACAGAGACAGAGAGATAGGCAGACAGACAGACAGAAATAGGCATACAGAGACAAAATCAGAGACAGACAGACGGACACACAGATAGACTGACATACAGACATGCAGACACAGAGAGAGAAAGTAAGAGAGACGAAAAAGAGAGGGTGGAGAAGAAAGAGACAAAAAGAGAGAGGGGGGGAAAGAGAGAGAAAGAGACAGACAGAGAGACAGATAGAGAGACAGACAGACAGAAAAATAGAGAGAGAGACGGAGAGCGAGACAGACAGAAAAAGAGAGAGAGTCAGACTTACAAACAGAGAGACAGACAGAGAGACAGACAGAGAAAGAAAACCTGGACGAGCTTTGAAAACACACACACACACACACACACACACACACACACACACACACACACACACACACACACACACACACACACACACAGCACACGCACACACACACACACACATCAGCAAACCTCATCACGGCCACTCGGCCTGTAGGCCTATACCCAAGCCTCATTGTTAACCCCTTCCTTTCTGTCTAGACCCAAGGGCTTTACTGGACATGATGTAAGCACAGAGGTCCGCCATTCTTTATGTCTGCTACCGCTGACATGTTCTGAGACCATGCAAATGGAAAGCGAGTGATGAATGAAGGGAGGATTTACATAGCACATCAAAACACTTTCACACTCTCAGTCACGATTGGGGGCTAGCTAGCGGTGTTTGGAAGGAAGAAAAGAAGGGGGGGGGGAAGTGTTGGGTTTTTTTTTTTTTTTTTAAAAACGAGAGAGAGAGACAGGAGTTTGGAGAGGCGAGACAGGGTATCAACATCAGGGCATCGATCTCTGAGGGAGGGAGGGAGGGAGGAAGGGAGGGAGAGAGAGAGAGAGAGAGAGAGAGAGAAGAGAGAGAGAGAGAGAGAGAGAGAGAGAGAGAGAGAGAGAGAGAGGAGAGAGAGAGAGAGAGAGAGAGAGAGAGAGAGAGAGAGAGAGAGAGAGAGAGGAGAGAGAGAGAGAGAGAGAGAGAGAGAGAGAGGAGGCAGAGAGATAAGAGTGAGACAGACAGAGACAGAGAGAACACTGAACACAGAACACTGAAATTGTTTAATGTATATCGGCCTAAGGCCACAATACACTTTCATGGGTAAAAATGGAAAGATGCAAAAAATGAAATATAACTTCTCGTAAACTTTGATAAGGCTTTGCCATGATACCTGAGAGACAGAGACAGAGACAAAGAGGCAGAGAGGCAGAGAGAAAGACACAGAGACTTTAGACGTCAGACTTTTACTGTACATCGGCCTTAGGCCACAATACAAAAGCAATTTGGGCGTAAAGAATGGTATATGACAAATATTGTAAACATACTACTACAAAGATATGCGGAAATTTTAAATGTCTCAATGTTTATAAAAACACGACAGAGAGAGAAATAGAGACAGAGAGAGACAGAGACATACATATACAAGAAACAAGAAACTGGAAAAAAATATAAACAAATGTTCTATAAATGCATCTGGATAAAGATCTCTTGATACCAGCTGACATGATAATGTATAATGTTTTCCACCTACATCATAATATGTGACGCTCCACCACATAATGAGACGGAGTGCACATGAGTTCATTTTTTAGTTATTGACATGTTATTAATGTGCAATAAAGTGGCTATCAAATACAAAAAAACAGATTGAAAATCGGACAATTCTGTGCAACATTATTACAAATTAAAATGATAGACTGCAGGATGTAACAAAATGAGAAACGGGCAAGTTTATTTTAGTAACAGGTTGTCAGAATGAGTGCTTTGGTATTTTCAAAACACATTTAAAAGCAAAAGGAATAAAAATGATACCTTGATATTTCATTATAAGATAAATAAACAGATCTAGTTTAATAATCAATCAAAATCCCAAAATTGACAACTTGACCCCCACCTGCCTTTAAAGGCTCCTAGCGCAAAATTGGGTAATGTGCTAAGCGACTCATTTCGTGGTGGAGCGCCACATATGGGGATCCAGAATACAAACAACAACGCAAATACAGAGCTCTGTTCTCTGCAAATCTCCCTCAGTCTGATACATACATCACCACCCTCCCTACCCACTGAGAATGGATGACAAAAGCTACAAAACTTGCAGACACACGGGGACTGGATGTAAAAAAAAAAGCACATGGTTGTATATACCATTATCCTCGAAATAAAAGAATGAAGGTGGAAAAAAAGAAAACCCTGCACACCTCCACCCCTACCCCACCCCCACCCCCACCCTCATTTATCCTTACACGAGTTCGTTTTTTTTTCCTTTGCTTAGAGCCTGACTGCCTCTTCAAGTTAAAAGAAAACTTGCTGGGGAGGGGGGGGAGGGAGCTTCTATTTATATTGTAGATGTTGTCTTTAAAATGAATTAAGTTGCAAGTACCTGTTGGACAAAAATCAAAAACACCCGCGATCATTTTTATTTCTTTATTTTCTTTATTTCTCCGGGTTTTTTTTTCACTTTTATCTGCACGCGACCTGAAGATATTCCTTCTTTCTTCGTCTTCTTTTCGTCGAAGGCTCAGATAGCAAGTAGTGTTATCTGTCAAGCGCCTGACAAGTCTGGCCTAGCACATCAAACTTCAGCATGAGAGAGAATTGTTATCTTTTAAGTCTTTGCGAATAAAAACAAAAGGCAGGAGAATGGACCAAGGGGGCAGAAAATAGACATGAAGGAGATGATAGGGAAAAAAAGGAACAAGGTAGAAGCAATTCTTCTTTCTTCTTCTTCTTCTTCTTCTTCTTTCTTTTCTTTCTTCTTCTTCTTCTTCTTCTTCTTCTTCTTCTTCTTCTTCTTCTTCTTTTTTTTTCGCAATTCTTCTGCGCAATTCTTCTACGCAATTCTTCTTCGCAATTCTTCTTCGCAATTCTTCGCAATTCTTCGCAATTCTTCTTCTTCTTCGCAATTCTTCTTCTTCTTCTTCTTCTTCTTCTCCTTTTCTTCTTCTTCTTCGCAATTCTTCTTCTTCGCAATTCTTCTTCTTCGCAATTCTTCTTCTTCGCAATTCTTCTTCTTCTTCTTCGCAATTCTTCTTCGCAATTCTTCTTCGCAATTCTTCTTCGCAATTCTTCTTCGCAGTTCTTCGCAATTCTTCTTCTTCTTCTTCTTCTTCTTCTTCTTCTTCTTCTTCTTCTTTCTTCTTCTTCTTCTTCTACTACTACTACTTCTTCTTCTTCTTCTTTGCGATTCTTCTTCGCAATTCTTCGCAATTCTTCTTCTTCTTCTTCGCAATTCTTCTTCTTCTTCTTAATTCTTCTTCTTCTTCCTCGCAATTCTTCTTCTTCTTCGCAATTCTTCTTCTTCTTCGCAATTCTTCTTCGCAATTCTTCTTCCTCTTCGCAATTATTCTTCTTCTTCACAATTCTTCTTCTTCACAATTCTTCTTCTTCACAATTTTTCTTCTTCTTCTTCTTCTTCTTCTTCTTCTTCTTCACAATTCTTCTTCTTCTTCTTCTTCTTCTTCTTCTTCTTCTTCTTCTTCTTCTTCTTCTTCTTCTTCTTCTTCTTCTTCACAATTCTTCTTCTTCATCATCACAATTTTTCTTTTTTGCTATTCTTCTTCTTTGCTTTTCTCCTTCTTCGCAATTCTTCTTCTTCGCAATTCTTCTTCGCAATTTTTCTTCACAATTCTTCTTCTTCGCAATTCTTCTTCTTCATCGTCGCAATTCTTCTGCTTTGCTATTCTTCTTCTTCGCAATTCTTCTTCTTCGCAATTCTTCTTCTTCATCGTCGCAATTCTTCTGCTTTGCTATTCTTCTTCTTCGCAATTCTTCTTCTTCGCAACTCTTCTCCTTCGTAATTCTCCTCCCCCTCCTCCTCCTCCTCCTTTTCTTCCTCCTCCTCCTCCTTTGCCATCCTTCTTCTTTGCAACTCCTCTTCCTCCTCTTTCTTCTTCCTCTTTGTTTGATTGAAACACAGGTCAACCTGTCCCTCTGCTTTAACAGATGAACGGTTCCTGTGAGCGGCTGACATCTGTCGATAAATTTGGTCAGAGGTTTGCTGTTTCAAACTGACCTGGCCACGCACACTACCCCCACCCTCCTCTCTCACACACAGGGGGACGGAGTAGCCTGGTGGTTAGAGGGATGAGCGTTTGAATCACGTTCAAGAGGATTTTCCCTCTGGATTAATTCATATCAGTGCAGACTCCATTTCTCCCAAAATGTAACTCTTAAGGTCATGTAACTATTGGCAACAAAGAACAAAGTGGACTTCAGCTGAGAGAGAGAGAGAGAGAGAGAGAGAGAGAGAGAGAGAGAACACTGAACACTGAAATGATTTAATGTACATTGGCCTTGGACCACAATACATTGGCTGGGCTTGGGGTGTACCAATACGTTCTTCCATATCATTTATGAAGCAAATGCACAAATAAGACATGATTTATCACTGATGAAAAAAGAAAAGAAAAGAAAAACACACATTTACTCTTTTTCCTGATTACAAATCTCAAATCAACCATAACCTACTCACATAAAGACTATTGTGTTTGGGAAAATTCATGTATATTGAATACATATAAAAAATAACAGTAATTCAATAAACTGCCTGAGACAACATTGTTTTCCTTTTGTTAATAGAATGAAAGATATATCTGGACAAACCATGCATGTACTCATCATTTGCGACTCTGAGCAGATCTGGTAATGGTACATTTATACAATTGCTTAAAAACTTTTCCCTCAAGCTTGTGTACATGCAACATTCTAGTAGAAAGTGGGCTTCATTTTCAATTTTCGTTTTACAGAATGGACACAATCTGTCTTGAATATTATCACTGTATCTATACACATTATTATTAAGAGGTAAAACGTTAAACCTTGCTTGCGTAATTGCTACACGGAAACAATAGACATCTATGGAGTTCAAATACTGCTCTTTTGCAAAAATAGTTTTAAACGATCTATAAATATCATATCTTTCTTTATCTCTTATAGTCCCACCCCATTCTTGAATGAAAATATCCACCAATCTTTGTTTAAACATACCTACAAAAGCTTTTACATCCCCGACACTCTGTTGCATCCAAACAATGTTAAAACCTGTTTCACACAAAATTTCCCGTATTTTTGAAATCCAACAAGACTTACCATTCCTATCTAACTCTAACTGCATGCAGTAAGCATGATATGATATTCTATTTTGATTCAATTGCAATAGTTTTAACCAGTACCTTATGGTATTTGTACATGAGTTGACATAGAGTGGATATCTACCTAAATCGCCGTAAACTATCTTGTTGGGTGTTTTTACGGGTACTCCTAAAAATCTTTTACATGCCATCAAATGAATTTTCTCAATATGTTCTAATCTGTTTATGCCCCATATTTCTGAAGAATACAATAAAATTGGCTGAATCTTAATATCAAAAATTTTGAAAAATGTACGAGTATTCATTTCTTTATATCTATGAAAAACTTTGTTTAACTGAATCACTGCCTTCCTTCCCTTAGTGACTAAATGTTCTGTACCCCATTTACAGCTAATCTTTGTTGTAAAACTGAATCCTAAATAACAATACTTGTTCACAACTTCTAACCTAATACCATTGTAATACCACTGTTCTTGTTTTGAAAGAAACCCCCCTTTCCTAAAGACCATCACCTTAGTTTTATCGATATTCACGCTCAACTGTAAATCATTACAGCAGTCTTTTAATATGTTTAATTGATGTTGTAAACCTCCTGGGGTTGTTGACAATAGTGCAACATCATCTGCGAAAAGCAAAATAAAGATATCCATAATATTAGGTAGTAACTGGACCCCATGCTTTCCTTTTTC
>JASPKP010002253.1:15000-17500 GCA_030674155.1 Stramonita haemastoma
GAGAGAGAGAGAGAGAGAGAGAGAGAAGAGAGAGAGAGAGAGAGAGAGAGAGAGAGAGAGAGAGAGAGAGAGAGAGAGAGAGAGAGAGAAGGAGAGAGAGAGAGAAAAGAGAGAAAGCATCCACACACAACATAATTAGCTTTTCGCGTCCGTCTCCATGTCACTACCGCAGTAAACCAAACGAGGGCTTTGGGATGTAATAACCGTACAATAAAAGACAATCTCCGTAGCTATCTCACCACGATCAATAAAGGAAGCGTGTGTCTCATTAGCCCTCTCAGCTGGAAGTATTAAACCAGAAAAAAAACTAGCTCTTAACATCATGATAGAAGATATAATCTCACGTACCTAGCTAGCTCATGAAAGGTTTTGACTGTCATTATAACTCTATATACTGTTTATGACAGACAGTTCTTAGGGATGATGAAGTGTATGAGAAACTGGTTATGGAGAGAGCTAGCTCCTCAGGCCAGGTGATAGTCTGGTGGTCACAGTGATGCGCTCGTGATCCGCTTGACCCGGGTTCGAATCTTGTTAGGCCTAGAGAGGATTTTTCTTTTGGAGTTAACATCAGTGCCGACACCACTCCCCTCAAAAGTGCTTCTGATGAGACTTTGAACTGAGATCCCGTGTGCGAACGCACGCAGAACATCTTGCGCGCACGTTAAAACCCGTTCCGCTTTTCGGAAGAGTAGGCCATTGTGTGCCGGTGGGAATGGATCACAGAGTTTACAAAACTGCATAAACACGGGGACTGGATGTAAAAAAAAAAAAAGCACATGTGTGCTTCTTCCATTATCCTCGATATAAAATTATAAAAAGAAAAAGATGTTACAGCTTCTATGTACTACAGCCTTTAAGAAAAGACATTAATTTTACTCAAAGTCACCGACCATTCTGTTTACTATGGATTTATTCATTAACTACTCTTTTATTTCGAGGATAATGGAATAAGTACTCGTGTACATTTTTACATCGAGTCCCCGTGTGTATGCGTTTTGTTTATTTTGTCATCCGTTCACACCACTACACAATGACCTACTCTTCTCAAAAGTGGAACAGGTTTTAACGTGTGCGTAAGATATTCTGCGTGCGTTCGCACACAAGACCTCGGTTTATAGTTTCATCAGAAGGACTTCTGGGAGGAGTGGAGTCGGCACTGATTTTAACTCCAGAGGAAAAAACCTCTTGAACAAGATAGGAACCCGGGTCAGCAGATCACGAGTGCATCACTCTAACCACTTAGCTCCACTCCCGTCCCCCCATTAAGTGAAAGCTGGTTAAGAAGAGTGCTAGCTCCTCAGGCCAGGGAGCTTCTTAAGAAAGAGATGTTCAAGTTTCTATGTACTACAGCCTATAAGAACAGACATTTACTCGAACTCAACAACCACTCTCAGTTCAGTATTGATTAATTTATCAATTATTCTTTTATTTCGAGGAAAATGGAATAAGCACTCATGTGCTGTTTTTTTTACATTCAGTCCCTGTGTGTATGCAATTTTGTAAAAAGGAAAAATAATAGATGGCGCAGCACTTGTGACAACGCTATCTCCCTGGGGAGAACAGCCCAAATTTCACGCCGAGAAATCTGCCGTGACATAAATTGGAATAGAATTAAAAAATAAAAAAAATAGAATACCAGCACACAATGGCCTGATGTCCCGAAAGGCGAAACGGGCTTTTAGCGAGTGTGCAAGATGTTCTGCGTGTGTTCGCACCCGAAGTCTCGGTTTATAGTCTCATCCGTATGATCATACAGGCGATGTGAAAATAATTACAGAATGTGAAATATACAAAGGGCTGTACGAGAGAGCGGGGAATGTTGTCCGAAGTTGAAGGAAAAGCAAAGGCATCAGTTGCAAAACACCATCTCTGTCTCTCTATCAGTCTGTCTGTCTGTCTGTCTGTCTGTCTGTCTGTCTGTCTGTCTGTCTGTCTGTCTGTCTGTCTCTCTCTCTCTCTCTCTCTCTCTCTCTCTCTCTCTCTCTCTCTCTCTCTCTCTCTCTCTCTCTCTCTCTCTCTCTCTCTCTCTGTCTGTCTGTCTGTCTGTCTGTCTGTCTGTCTGTCTGTCTGTCTGTCTGTCTGTCTGTCTGTCTGTCTGTCTGTCTGTCTCTCTCTCTCTCTCTCTCTCTCTCTCTCTCCTCTCTCTCTCTCTCTCTCTCTCTCTCTCTCTCTCTGTCTGTCTCTATCTGTCTGTCTGTCTGTCTGTCTGTCTGTCTCTCTCTCTCTTCTGTTCCCTTCCCTTTCCCTCCCTCCCCTCTCTCCCTCCCTGGGCAATAAACGCACACATAACAGCAGCAGCGCTTTCAATGTCCACGATCCTTGTTAAAAACCTTGATGGTGTGGACACAAGAGAGGAAATGACGTCACAAGAATGACGTCAGCACGAGCAGCACAGGAACCAATGCTCTCATTGCCGCATTCTATCGACTGCCTTCGTACTGGAAATGCATCTGTTTCGAATGCGGAAAGGTCATGGGTTCGATGCTACCATAAGATT
>JASPKP010002254.1:0-5000 GCA_030674155.1 Stramonita haemastoma
CTTTCCAATCAAAAAATTTTTTTGTTGTTTTCGGGAAAAAAAAAAGGGTATTTTTTTTTCTCCCTTCTTTTAAGTAAAAAAAAATGTTTTTTTTTTTCTTGGGGGGTAATAAAGAAGTACTCTTTTAAACGAAGCAATATACAAAAAGAAAAAAAATCACCTTACAAACGTCAAAAATGTTTTTTTTTTCACAGGGGGGGTATAGATATTCTTTTTGAAAGAGAAGTTACATGCAAAAAGAGAAAAAAAAAATCCTTTCCTACAGATAATCTTTGGAGGGGATAATAACAAAATAAAAAACCCGTATTACACAACTGGGTTAGACCCCTCCCGAAAAAAAAACGAGGAGTTGGAGTCCCAGGGGGTTCAGGGCTGTGTGAAACCCTTCCCGGCGGCCGTGCCACAGGACCCATTCGTATCGCGATTCCCTTTTCCAATGGACCATTCCAGTGGCGTGGAGAGGGGGAGGGGGATCTGCTGCATGGGTAAACAGCTTCCCTTTCCCCTACTTAACTTCCCCAGCTTTGCGCTCTAAAGCCTTAGCCAGCCCCTAGTCTTCCGAGACTGACGGATGCCTACTTACATCATTTTATCGAGTAGACTTGTATAATTATGGTTGACTTTTGTCATAATTCTCTTGCTGTTTCATTCTTTTGTTTATCACTTTTAGGCAGAAGGGGGGTAGGGATGGGGGGGGGGGAAAACGTGTCTTTTACCTTTTTTTTTCGAACAGTCCAGGTACAAAGTGATAAATTCCAATGTAAAAATTTATCCTTTTCTGCGTCCAAAATTTGTTCAGTCTCAGTCCTTTCTGTTTAAATGCGTGCACCACTGGAGAAGCGAAGTAACAAAGGACAAAAATTCCCCCCCCCCCCCCCCCCCCCCCCCACTCCCCCCGTTTTTTTCTTCTGTGTCGTAAAGTGGTATTCGTCGTAAAGTGGACAGGCTTAAACAGAGAAAAAGAACTCTTTCCTGGGTGTGGAAACATCCTGGGGGAAAAAAAAAAAAAAACCCTTCTCTTTTCCTTCACCAGGTGGGCTGTCAATGCACACAACAGCAAACAAAACCAAGACAAACAAAACAAAATCTACAATAAAAATTCCTTTGACTTTGTGAATGGACAAATGGGGAAAAACAGCACATTCCTCTAAAAGCTAGAAAATATTTATTTTACGTTCCCAGTCTCGTTTTGAATTCTTATTCATTTTAATCTTTCATTCCCTTATTTTCATCGTTTTTTCATATGTTAGATGAAAACGATGTCTAAACAATTTTTAAAATATGGGGAAAAAGTTAAAAAAAAAAATAAAAAAAAATTTTTTAATTTTTTTGTTTTTTAAAAGAGGGGGTAAAAAAAAAAAACCCCAAAAACTTTAAAACCCCTAAAATTTTTCTCCTCTTTCCCCCTTTTTCTTATTTTTTTATTTTTTTTTTTTAAATTTTTTTTCTTCCCCCTTTTCCCTCTTTCCACCTTCCTTCCCCCCCTCTCCACTTTCCCCCACCCCTTTTCCCTTCTCTTTTACTTCTCTCTTTACTCTTTTTCATTATTCTTCTCTTTTTTTTACGGGTTTTTTTATTTTCTCTTTCACTTTTTCTCACCTCTCTTTCTCATTTCATCTCCCAAAACCCCCTTTTCTCTCTCTCATTCTCTCTCTCTCCCTCCTCCTCACTCTCCTCTCCCCTCTCCTCTCTCTCTCTCCTCTCTCATCTTCAAAAAAATTTTTTTTTTTTTTTTTCATTTTCCTCTCTACTCTCTCTCTCTCTCCCCCCTCTCTCCCCTTTCCCCCTTTTTTCTGTTTTTTTTTTTTCCCTGTTTTATTTTTTTAAAATTTTTTTCAAGACTTGGCCCCCCCCCCCCCCTTTTTTTTTTAAAAGAAACCCTCGGGGGTAAAAAAACAGATAAAAAGGTGCTCTAGGCGATGAAATGGATCCTTATTTATTAAAAAAAAAAAAGAGTCTCAATTGGGATGAGAATGTGTCAGAGGATGTGTGTGTGTGTGTGTGTGTGTGTGTGTGTGTGTGTGTGTGTGTGTGTTGTGTGTGTGTGTGTGTGGTGTGTGTGTTGTGTGTGTTTGTGGTGTGTGTTCGTGTTGTGTATGTGTGTGTTGTGTTGTGTTGTGTTTTGTTGTGTTTGTGTTTGTGTGTGTGTGGTGTGGGTGTGTGTGTGTGTGTGTGTGTGTGTGGTGTGTGTGTGTGTGGTGTGTGTGTGTGTGTGTGTGTGTGAGTGTTGTGTGTTGTGTTGGTATGTGTGTGTGGTGTGTGTGTGTGTGTGTGTGTGTGGTGTGTGTGTGTGTGTGTGTGTGTGTGGTGTTGGACTTGTGATCTGAAAATACAAGCTAAAGGGAGAGATATTAATTTTGTTACCACTGAGCTTGTCTGTTATTGTTATTATTTTCTGTTGCTGCTGCTGTTGTTGTTATTGTTGCTGTTGTCATTTTGTTGTTGTTTTTTGTTGTTGGGCGTTTCCCCAGCTTCACATCCTGGGGGGTGGGAGGGAGGGGAGGAGTGTGGTAGTCCCCTCAGAATATCTACTCTACCTCAATCATCCCTTCTGAGAATCACTGCAAGAATATAAGTACACACTGGATTCGATAAGAAAGTCGCGTGCATGGCTGTTTTTAAATATCTGGGCAATACAGGCAGCCATACTCCGGTGTCAGAGGATTTTTTTCACTCTGTTAATGGAGAGTGTACAGTCTGCTATGCTCAGATCTTGTCAATGGCTGGAAATAATATCAGCATAACATGTCAAAGCATAGCAACAGTTTTAATGAACGCTTTGGCACTTAGCTTTACGTACATCATTGACTGACACAGCTTTTGGACTAGACTACATGTAGCGTGATAATGTACATAGGAGACATAGGATGAGAGAGAGAGAGAGAGAGAGAGAGAGAGAGAGAGAGAGAGAGAGAGAGAGAGAGAGAGAGAGAGAGAGAGAGAGAGAGAGAGAGGGGGGGGGAATGAATAAATGAATGAATGAATTAATTAATAATCTTTATTTTTTTAAGGGTAACAGAGTAATTATTTACCTACTTTTTCATCCGGCCCTTGCCCTGATTAGGGAAAAGAAAAAAAAGACCCAACCAAAAAAAAAACACCCAAACAAACCAAAAGAAATCAAAAGAAACAAAAAAAAAAGCAAAGATAAAGGCAGAAAGCAAAAACAAAAACAAAGAAAAACAAAATCACCATCACCAAGAATAGAGAGAGAGAGAGAAGCATTGGCTGGTCTCTCGATACCGTAACTGGCAAAAATCCTGACCTCTCTTCTTTGCTTTAAATTAAATTAATCTCACAAGACACTGCCAAGATTCAAAACTGGAACTCTGTAGTCAAGTCAAGATGATCATTATCACCACACAGGCTTGTCGCTCTCTCTCTCTCTCTCTCTCTCTCTCTCTCTCTCTCTCTCTCTCTCTCTCTCTCTCTCTCTCTCTCTCTCTCTCTCTCTCTCTCTCTCTCTCTCTCTCTCTCTCTCTCTCTCTCTCTCTCTCTCTCTCTCTCTCTCTCTCTCTCTCTCTCTCTCTCTCCTCTCTCTCTCTCTCTCTCTCTCTCTCTCTCTCTCTCTCTCTCTCTCTCTCTCTTTCTTCTAGTTTTGAGGCTGCTTGAAAAATTGGACAACGGAAAATGATCCTCATCCTGTCAGATAATTAACTTGGAGGCCATTGCCACGTGCGTGCTGGCAAGTCATTCGTTTGAAAATCCATCGTGGCATATAAAGACATCAGAGAGCCAAAAAAGAAGGTTCATTGGCTGATGGAGGTTCGGATTTTTTTGTTTTTACAGGTCGCTGAGTGAAACGTACAATGTCAATTTGACGCTTTTGTTTTCGCTGCTTGCAGTAGTCAAGTGAGGTTAATCCACGGTTGTCTGTCTAGTGTGTGGGGTTTTGGAAATTACGGGGTTTGAGTTCGAAATCGGTAGTGGAGTAAAGTAAAAAGGTTTGGGATTTTGGTACTCATCTTTTTAAATCAACTTTTGTGCAACTTTGCCTTTTTGTGTACACACACACACACGCGCGCGCGCGCGCACACACAGACACACACATACACATACACTCACACTCACACACAGACACACAGACACACAGACACACAGACACACAGACACACAGACACACAGACACACACACACACACACACACACACACACACACACACACACACACACACACACACACACACACACACACACAAAAGTAGGACTATGTGACTATTATGTAGATTGTTATGTAAATGTGAACTCCATTTGTATGGGTATATGGCCTAACAAATAAATCATTTGACTTTGACTTTGAACACACACACACACACACACACACACACACACACACACACACACACACACACACACACACACACACACACACACACACACACACACACACACACACAAAAGTAGGACTATGTGACTATTATGTACATTGTTATGTAAATGTGAACTCCATTTGTATGGGTATATGGCCTAACAAATAAATCATTTGACTTTGACTTTGACACACACACACACACATTGTAGTGGTGTAATGTGTTCTGTGGTGTATTGCATTTGCATCACATCGTGTGTTGATGTGGTGTATTGTATTGCATTATAATTATTATATAATATTATGCAGGTAAATTTCTGGGCTTGATATTGTGGCTGCTCTTCCCGGAAAAATCGAGTGTGTTACAATTGAAAAAAAATCAGTTTTTTGAAAATTAATGAACTGTTACAAATGATTAGAAAAAAAGTATTGTTTTAATTCATTGAGGTCTTTGAACTTTGGATTATCATTGCTAAAAATGTTAGTAGTAACATCAAATTGATTGTGGGATTTTTCAGAGAGAAAAAATAACTTGTTTCTTTACCAAAAAAAAAACAAATACTATATCTCTAACACATCGTCTTTCATTTTAAACTATCTGACAGAAACACGCATTTGAATTTTATTTTTGTGGAATAATTCCTCCACGGAGAAGGTTTATAACAAGATCACAGTTATACCACACAAAACT
>JASPKP010002254.1:10000-17500 GCA_030674155.1 Stramonita haemastoma
ATACATACATACATACATACATACATACATACATACATACATACATACATACAGACAGACAGACAGACAGACAGACAGACAGACAGCCAGACAGACAGACAGGCAGGCAGGCAGGCAGGCAGGCAGGCAGGCAGGCAGGCAGGCAGGCAGGCAGACAGAAACTAAGAGACAGAGAGATTAATTGATTGACTGATAATCTGGATTCCCAAGGGTTATAGATAAGCATTGACATACTTTTTTTCATCAGAGAGAGAGAGAGAGAAGAGAGAGAGAGAGAGAGAGAGAGAGAGAGAGAGAGAGAGAGAGAGAGAGAGAGAGAGAGAGAGAGAAGACAGACAGACAGACAGACAGACAGACAGACAGACAGACAGACAGACAGACAGACAGACAGACAGATCGACAGAGACAGAGAGACAGAGAAAGAGACGGAAACGGAGACGGAGATAGAGAGACAGACAGAGACAGAGAAAGACGGAGACAGAGACAGAGACAGAGAGAGAGACAGTAAAAAACCCAATTTAATGGCTACATGCGATATAAAACTTGGTTTATTTTTTGTGTGTTATCCTGCCAAATGGGAACATAATCATGTGCCAGCCAAGTCTTTAAGCCTCCGGCGTTTCCGGATCCAGGCTTGAAACATTTCGCTATGAAAGATTTGAAAAAAAGAGAAAGAAAAAGACACAAGTTGGCATTGATCAGTCCATAAGGAGCTATTACGTTTTCATCTTTTTTTTTTCCTGTTGAATTTTTGATGCTGTTGTTGCTGTGGTTGTTGTTGTTTTTCTTCCTGTTTTTGCTATTATTTCAAGCATGTTCTTAAAGATGTATCGGAATGAGGTGATTCTCCCATAATGCACTGCACGTGACAGATACTTCCGCAACAGACTGCACTAAAAAGTAAAGGTGTCCCATAACCTATGTGGTTGTAGGGGAGCGAGGCATCAATCAGAGACCTCAGCTTCTCTAGGGGGCCAGCATATTGAGGGCGGCGCCTATCTCCTCTCCCTCGCTCGCTGTTTTACCTTCCCTAACCCTAAAGAGGGCAGGTACTCATTTACAGCTGGGTGAACGGGGAGACTGTACTGAAACCAAGGCGTGCAAATGGTCACCCATCCACTTGATAACCCACGCTTAATGCTGCTTAACCTTAGCTTGGGAAAAGCGAGCACTCTGACCACTGAGCTATCCTGTTCCCTGACTGTCTGCAGATCTCAGTTAAATCAGTTTTTGTTTCTGTCCTCGGCTAGAGATACGATGTTTTTTCCCATTAATGGTGAGATTTTGCGTGTGAGACTGTTTTTACCCTCCACTATTATCAAGGGTAGCTGCATTCGACTTCGGGGAGTTTGCACCATTTTAAAGTAGGTCTTAGCACTTTGTTGACATTGAACAGCTGACACAACTTTTGGCTTGGGCCAAACTTCCTGATTAATTTAATCAAATCAAGTCAATAGCTTTTACTGCTGCGTAGGAGGTGCCAAAGAAAGAGAAACATTTGTTTTTGGACAAAAACTTACGAAACAAAAAAGATTTGTTAAGCAATAAGTGAGAGAAGGTAAATGGTGACAAAAAATCTCTTATCCATCTTGGGGCTAAAACCTTGAAATAGATATGAAATGTCATGTTCTGTTTGGACATGCAAATATACAACAACAAAATGTTAGAGAGAATTATTAGCTTGGGTTTGTCTCTCTCTGTCTGTTTGTTTGTTTGTTCGACTGCACGTTTGTTTTTACATATCCTTCTGTCTGTGTCTATCTATATTTTCTGTCTTTTGTCTGTCTAAATGTCTCTCTCTCTCTCTGTCTCTGTCCCTCTCTCTCTCCCCCTCTCTCTCTCACATTTACGCACGCGCGCACACACACACACACACACACACACGCACGTACGCGCGCGCGTGCACACACACAGGCACACACACACACACACAAAACCTCATCTGTCTTATTTCAATAACCCTGTTTCCATAGAAACAACCATCAAGAAAAAAAAAAGAACAAAAACAAAACAAAAAATCTACCCGCTCTTAATGTGGCTTTTGTTAGCTTGCATTTGTTACCTTGTGGCTTAAAATGGCCTGCAGAATGAAAAATTTATTTGAAAAAAGATCCCAAATAAATCAATAAAATCAAATTGAATGTTGTGTGTCTCCACCTGAATCCAATTATTCTCGCTTACGTTTTTAAACCATAAAAGAGCATCGAAGTCGGAATGCGGCTACTTCTATAATGAGCAAAAATAAATAAAATAAATAAAATAAAGCGGTCGAAGTCGCAAACACAAAAATCTCACCATTGCTGAACTTCAGAGCTCTAGCCGAGGAACAACAAAATACAATCCTTTAAAAGAAACCTATTTTGGTTTTTGCACTCGGGACATTGTGCCTTAATATCTTAATGGAGAATTTATGATGTTGTTACGGTTGAAAGCTCAGATAATGTTTAAAAATATTCCTGACCAATTGTTTCGGTCGTGTCTTTTTCCTGCATCTGTTGTTTTGTTTTTTTTATCGATGTTTTTTGCTTTTGTGTGTGTGTGTCTGTGCGTGTTTATTCGTGCGCTTTTTTCCCTGTTTTTGTTTATTGTGTGGTATTGTATTGAGTTGTATTGTATTGCGTTGCATTGTGTTGTATTGAAAACATACACGCACACGTTCACAACCTTTTTCTTTCTTTATTTTTATAATAAGTTCTTTGATTTGGTTGTTTGGTTTTCTTTTTTTTCTATTTGGGTTTGTTCTGGTTTCTTTGTGACTGGTTTTATTGGTGATCTTTTTTTAAATATTTTTTATTAATAGATAGATGAATGGCTCGATGATGAAAAGCAACTGCGGAAATTAAAGTTTGACTTCACACACAAACACACACACACACACATCACAACACACACCACACACACACACACACACACACACACACACACACGCACGCACGCACGCAAGCCCACACACACACAACACACACACACACACACACCATACACGCATACACGCATGCATACACATCACACCACACACACACAACACACACAACACACACACACACACACACACACGCACACACACACACACACACACACACGCACCACGCACGCACACACACACACACACACCACCACACCACCACACACACACACACACACACACACACACACACACACACACACCACACACACTCAACACACAACACACAACCCACACACACATGCTATAATAACTCAATCAAAGACACACAACGTGCGTTCAAAACAAGATAACCACACATCAAAATCCACACATAGAAATAAACAAACACTAACAAAAGTAAAGAAATAAGATGACATTATAATTATTCGTTTCTCTGCTAGATCTCCAAGGTTCACCAATGCTAAGATTACTTTTTGCGTACGCGACCATTTTTGCCCATTATTTAGGTAGCTGCACTCAGACGTGGGGCGGTAGTCGACATTTAAAATCCAGCAACGCGGGTAGAAGTGTACAAAGCGCTATTACTCTCTTTGCCTTGAAATTTTTTATTAGAGAACAAAAGATAGCAAAAAATGCATTAAGATGCCATCTGGAAGATGCTCTCGAAATTTGTGATGATATTATGCCTTTAAAGGTAAAGGTAAAGGTGTCCCATAATCTATGTGGTCGTAGGGGAGCGAGGCATCAGAGACCTCAGCTTCTCTAGGGGGACAGTATTTTGAGAGCGGTGCCCCTCTCCTCTCCTCTCCCTCGCTCGCTTCACCTTCCCTGACCCTAAAGAGGGCAGGTACCCATTTACAGCTGGGTGAGCTGGAGGGACTGTACTGAAGCCAAGGCGCGCAAACAGTCACCCATCCACCTGGTAACCACGCTCGACGCTGCTTAACCTTGGCTAGGGGAAAGCGAGCGCTCTGACCACTGAGCTATCCCGCCCGCAAGAAGCATACAAAGCGCTACTGCACCTTGCTCTCTTTGCCTTGAAATCTTTATCAGAGAACAAAAGATAGCAAAAATGCTTTCAGATGCCATATGGAAGATGCTTTCAGCTGCCAAAACGAAAGCTGTGATAATATTATGCCTTTGGAGCACGCTATAAGCTTTTGGCTTCGTGTTGCTCATAAGGTTATGCGAATCACAACCTTTTTTTTTTCTATGTAAACATCTTCTTATCTCGTTCCTCAGCTAGAGCTCCGATGTTCACAAAGAGTGAGATTTTTGCGTATTTGACCGTTTTGGACCAACCGTTAAGGTAGCCGCATTCCGACTTCGGGGATTTAATGCTGGGGTATGTTCGTGTTTCCGTAACCCACCGAACACTGCTATGAATTACGGGATCTTTAACGTGCATATTCGATCTTCTGCACGTGTGCATATACACGAAGGGAGTTAAGACGCTGGCAGGTCTGCACTTGAAGTTGACCTGCGAGATCGCAAAAATACCCCTACCCTTAATTCACCAGACTCCGAGGCCGGGATTTGAACCCACAATTTCATAGACCCATGGGATTGAAATCGAACGGTCTTAACCACTCAGCTATAGTGTATGTAAAACATCTCTTTAAAGCAAGATGCTTCTATATGCGTGCTACAAGACTATGAGAAAAGCAGATCAAAGAGAAGGAGTTACAGAAAATATCAAGGGCACTGGATACATGCAACCTCCTGATCCTCCTTCCCCCTCCTTCCCTCCCTCCCTCCCTCCTCCAAAGAGAAAAAAATATCGTATTGAAGCAAATCTTCTATACTATGTGTGTTTCCAGAGACAAACATTCCGTGTTTGTACAGGAAAACAAGTGTTGAAATGTTGTATTGATTTGTGTGGTGTGTGTGTGTTTTGTTTTTAGTTTATGTGTGTGTTGCGTGAGGTTGATTCAATTCATGATCCTTCCAAATGGATAGATTTGGGGAGGGGTGGGGGTGGGGGGTGTTACACTTAAATGGCTGCTTTTTATCAATTATTTCTTTTTTTTATAATCGTCGTTATCGTCGTTGTTCTTGTTCTTCCATTCTGCCTTATCGTCATCGTCGTCGTCGCCATCGTCGACGCCCTCCTCCTCCTCTTTCTCCTCCTCCTCCTCCTACTGCTCATCATCATCATCATCATCATCATCATCATCATCATCATCATCATCATCATCATCATCATCATCATCATCATCATCATCATCATCATCAGTGACCTTGCCTCACTAAGGGCAAAAATCAAGAA
This sequence comes from Stramonita haemastoma, assembly GCA_030674155.1. NCBI lineage: Eukaryota > Metazoa > Mollusca > Gastropoda > Neogastropoda > Muricidae > Stramonita > Stramonita haemastoma. The sequence continues at coordinate 15,178 of JASPKP010002254.1, forward strand.
ATTCTCCAGGCAACGACAATAGCAATGACGACGATGAACCCCGCGAACCCCCAACCCCCAAAGGTTTTGACACAAACTCACCACAGGCACAGAAGTGTATGTTAAGGTGAGAAAATCAACTCAGAGGTCATGTCACCACGAGACCAGAGCAACTGGAACCACCGAATCAGAGGGAATTTTTTTTATTTTTTTTTTTATTGCATGATGATCAATGATAATGAGGATGATGTAATAATGCTGTTGTGGAAGTGCATATGCTTTGAGACTACTTGACATGGTTATATTCTACGCTTACTTTCATAACATATTCTGGTGTCAACCAGGCCCGAGAAATACAGACACCTGCAGTGTTGGTCAGGTAATTTGAGCAACACTCTCAAACTCGCATCCATAAAGTGGATGAAGCTCAACTGCGTGGTCCAAGTCTTCACACTGAGCCCACAGCACACACACTCTGGGAAGGAGCACACGAGTGCTTACTCCATTATCCTCGATATAAAAGAATAAAATAAAAGTAAAAGAATTAAAAAAAAATTTAAATGATAAAAAAGGAGCCGGCCAGGGTTCAAAAAATCCCTATAACTCTTTTAGGATTCGAACCCGCGACCTTCCAGTCCAAAAAAACAAAGCACTAACCACTGCGCCATGCTGGCTATTACGCAATAATTTTTTAACACGAAAAACCAAACGAAACACAACAAATCTCCATAATATAAGTTTGGTAACGACTACCTTTAACGTGTCTGACCGTAACACCCTGGGGGGGCGGGGGTCAGTCAGAACATACACTCTGTCTCTTTCATCTCACCTAGCAATCACCGGGAGACCTTAAGTACACACTGGACGAGGAGTTTGCGTGCAGGGGCTGTTTGCAAGACAGTATCTCTCGCTTATACAGAGAGCTAGAGGCCAGACTGCAGTCGAAATTTTCTCCTTTCTCTTTTCTTCTCTTCTCTGTTCTTCTCTTCTCTTCTCTTCTTTTCTCTTCTCTTCTCTTCTCTTTCTGTGTCTCTCTGTGTCTGTCTGTCTCTGTCTCTGTCTGTCTCTCTCTATCTGTCTCTCTGCCTCCCCTCTGTCTCTGTCTATCTGTTTGTCTGTCTGTCTGTCTGTCTCTGTCTCTCTGTGTGTGTGTGTGTGTGTGTGTGTGTCTCTCTCTCTCTCTCTCTCTCTCTCTCTCTCTCTCTCCTCTCTCTCTCTCTCTCTCTCTCTCTCTCTCTCTCTCCTCTCTCTCTCTCTCTCTCTCTCTCTCTCTCTCTCTCTCTCTGTGAGTATCAAGTGTGTAGTGGTTCGATTCCCGCTTGGTCCAGAAACTTTCCCCCCATCCACTATACCCGTGGTGGTCTTGGGTACTGGTCTTTCGGATGAGACGACAAGCCGAATTCCTTGTGTGTAATACTCATTTAGTGCGCGTAAAAGAACCCACGGCAACAAGAGAGTTGTCCCGGTCAAAATGATGTAGAAAAAAGCCTCTCTGATAGGAAACCAAATACATTCTTCTGCAGACTAGACATGCTCTTGTAGCCACGCCCTCTCTCCGAAGAGAGCTGCCCAAATTTCATGCAGAGAACGTGGTAAACAATACAATTCAATGCAATACAATACAATGATGCAAACGTGTATAAAGAAACAGTTGATTGGTTTCAGCCAGTGGGGAAAAACATTGTGGTAGAGTTGCATCAACTCTCCGCTAGAAAGCAAAAGGTAAAGGTAAAGGTGTCCTATAACCTGTGTGTTCGTAGGGGAGCGAGGCATCAGAGACCTCAGCTTCTCTAGGGGGCCAGCATGTTGAGGGTGGCGCCCATCTCCTTTCCCTCGCTGCTTTACCTTCCCTGAACCTAAAGAGGGCAGGAACCCATTTACAGCTGGGTGAACTGGGGGAACTGCACTGAAGCCAAGGCGCGCAAAAGGTCACCCATCCAGTTGGTAACCACGCTCGATGCTGCTTAACATTGGCTGGGGGAAAGCCAGCGCTCTGACCACTGAACTACCCCCGTCCGCTAGAAAGCATGAACCCCTATATAATGTAAAGGTGATTGTTTGAGACGCTTCCCATCTAATGTATCATTTTAAGGCCTCGGGCGCTTTTCGTGACAGAACAAACTGTAGCTGTATACTTACATATCACGAAATGCGTAGATGATATGTGTTAGCGAATGTATGATCGTGTGCCTCCTTTAAACCGCTATTCCCCGGCATGAATAATAATGATAATAATAATAATAATAATAATAATAATAATAATAATAATAATAATAATACATGGAATTTATATAGCGCTATATCTTGTAAAAAACAAATCAAAGCGCTTGCATAAACACACACA
>JASPKP010002254.1:22500-24033 GCA_030674155.1 Stramonita haemastoma
CGTGTGTGTGTGTGTGTGTGAGAGCGCGCACATACACGCGTATACCCTCTCTCTTGAAAGCGGAGGGGGGAGGGGGCTTCTTCTTTGAAAGTCTTTTGCTGCCTAGCTCTTTCTACAGGAATCATTTATGTGCGTGCGCGCGCGTACACCACACACGCCGAGAGAGAGAGAGAGAGAGAGAGAGAGAGAGAGAGAGAGAGAGAGAGAGAGAGAGAGAGAGAGATAGAGAGAGAGACAGAGACAGAGACAGAGACAGAGAGACAGAGACAAAGACAGAGACAAATACAGAGACAGAGAGACAGACAGGTAAACAGACAGACAGACGGACTCACACACACAAATACACAGACAGATAGACAGACAGACAGACATAAAGACAGACAGGCAGACAGACAGAAAAAAACAGACAGACAAACAAACATACAGAGACACACATACAGACAGACAAACAGACAGAGACCGACCGAACGACAGACAGACAGACAGACCGACAGACAGACAGACAGCAATAAGAGAAGGTGAAGGGTTTGGTAATGAGCTGTGGTGATGAAGCGCCTCCTCGCTGTTCCTTGGGTCCGTTTCAATTTTCTCTGAAATCCCGATCTGGAATTGAAACGTTCCACAATGCCAAGAAATCATTTGTCTGTCTGTCTGTCTCCCTGTTTGTCTGTGTGTTTGCCTGTCTGTATGTCTTTCTGTATGCCTGTCTGTGTGTGTGTATGTCTTTCTTTCTATCTGTCTGTCTGTCTATCTGTGTGCATGCCTGTCTTTCTGTCTGTCTGTCTGTCCGTCTATCTGTGTGTATGCCTGTCTGTCTGTCTTTCTATCTGTCTGTCCGTCTAATCGGTGTGCATACCTGTTTGTCTGTCTTTCTATCTGACTGTCCGTCTATCTGTGTGTATGCCTGTCTGTCTGTCTTTCTATCTGTCTGTCCGTCTATCGGTGTGCATACCTGTTTGTCTGTCTTTCTATCTGACTGTCCGTCTATCTGTGTGTATACCTGTCTGTCTGTCTGTCTTTCTATCTGTCTGTCCGTCTATCCGTGTGTATGCCTGTCTACCTGTCTGTAGCTGTGTAACTGTATGCTTGTAGATCAGTATTTGTGTTTTATGGGTCAATATCTGTCTCTGTATGTCCCTGCCTCTAGCTTTCCCTCTCTCCCTCTGTGTGTCTGTCTGTCTGTGTGTCTGTCTCTCTCTCTCGTGTCTCTCTGTCTCTGTCTCTGTCTGTCTTCTGTCTGTCTGCTGTCTGTCTCTGTCTCTCTGTCTCTCTCTCCTGTCTCTCTGTCCCTCTCTCTCTCTCTCACAAACACACACACAAACATATACACACAAACACACACACACACACAACACACACACTCACACACACACACACACAGAGCACACAGGGATAAATAAATTATACACACTGAAGACACTCCATCCATTACAACGTTTAAAAATACTAATAACGAAAATTATCCCTAAAAAAAAACTTAGGTGTTTTCAACACATGCAGACAGCAAAGATCGATTGTGGTCACTTGCTTCAC
>JASPKP010002255.1:5000-24027 GCA_030674155.1 Stramonita haemastoma
AGAGAGAGAGAGAGAGAGAGAGAGAGAGAGAGAGAGAGAGAGAGAGAGAGAGAGAGAGAGAGAGAGGAGAGAGTCCATGAAAAAGAAATTCAATTCATTTCAATTCAATCACTTTATTACCTTATCATACAGAAAAATCAAAGGGGTTACAAGCTATACATAAAATAAGTAAACATGTAAGGATAATATCAAGATATATTTCACAACACAGTATTCAATATCAGCACGCACCCATCACAATGTAAAAAAGCACTCAGAAATCAGCAATACCTCAGCCAGTCATAAACTCAGCAAAGGAAAATCACAAGCACACTTACACAGGGCTCCCATGCTGTGCTGGCATGCGTGCACACACACACACACACACAACACACACACACACACACACACACACACACACACACACACACACACACACCCCATATTGAAAACATTCACAAACATGGGCATCTTCCTCTCCCACCCAGACAAACCTGCAGGAACACACCCCAAAAAGCTGTGCGGGACAAGTAGCATGGTATGCAGCATAAGCATCATCCCCTCTACCTCACCCTGCCCTTTCCCCCATCTTAAAATCACTTCTACAACTTCCATCAATCATGAATTCCCCCTCCAAGGTTACATTTTTCCTCACAACATTTCTTTCAAATAAACTGTCACACAGATTTTATATTTTATATAAGTATAGTATATAGTATAGTATATAGTATAGTAGGCACCCATCTGTCTCAGAAGACTATGAAGTTGCGTTCTAGTCTTTAGAGCGCAAAGCCTGGGCAAGTATGTATGGAAGGCAAGCTGTTACCCATGCAGCAGACCTCCCCTCTCCACGCCACTGGAATAATCCATTGGAAAGGCAATGACCGATATGAATGGTTCCAGTGCCGTCGCAGGAGCCACCAGAACGTTGCCATATACCTACAGCCCCAAGCCACTCTGGGACTCCAACTCCCCGATCTTTCCTCAGGGATGGTGTCTAAACACGACACCTCCTGTGTGCATGCTGTTTTGTTATAATTTTGTCATCTGCTCCTACCGGCACACGATTGCCTTCTCTTCCGAAAGGCGGAACGGGGTTTTAACGTGTGTGCAAGATGTTCTGCGTGCATTCGCACCCGGGCCTTGGATGGGGCCTTGGTTTCGAGTCTCATCCGAATGACTCTGACATTCAATTCAACTTTTTCGTCAAACTGGGAAGAAAGGGCGAGGCTGGTTACAACCCAGAAACTTACGGTTTACATATTGGCAGACGAACGTTTTAAACCATCCTGCCACCGTCCTTCCTATATATATATATATATATATATATATATATATATATATATATATATATATATATATATATATATATATATATATATATATATATATAAACAAAACATAACCTCCCACTGCCATTACAAAATTTGACATGTCTGCTGTCCAAGGAACAAGACAGAATACTGGGGATGGTATTTGAATCAGCAGTGAACCCACTCCCCTCTATTTCCGCCAGTTTTATAGCTCATTACACAGCTGCTCTGACCAGCACAGGAACCTTCCGCTTGGATGATCCTTGGAAAAGATGGCCACCAAAAGAAAGTCCTGGGTTGTTGTTGCTGGAGACAGTCCATCCAGCCAGTTGATGTTGACAACATACATCATGTCATTTTTTCTTGTGATATTCCTGCGCCTGCACCATGCTATATGGTTTGCCACATCACAAATACTGTCGTCTAAATTCCAAGCTTTTCGTTTCTGCAAAAATGCAATTTGCAACCTCTGTCTGAAAGAAAAAAGTCAAAAGAAGATTACAGTTATGCTTTGAATTCAATGTTTTCCCAACACTCTCATATTTTATTTACATGCAGATATTTTAGGTAATCACTCTTCAAGCTAAATGTTTCCTAAAATTCACTGACAAAACCATTTATAGAAAACAGCCAAGATTGTAGAGAACACATTGTCGCCCCTTGGGCTCCCAGAGTAACAGGAGATAGGGGGGGGGGTTAACCCTGACAGAAACCTAAAGGGCTGAAGTCAGTGGTATCAGATCATAGGTGCCCTCTAACAAATTATGCATAAAGTTGTGTGGCCAACAAGATAACCCTACAAACCAAGCTGTAGACAGTATTCCCCATGAGAGGAGCTGGAAAAGTCATGCCATTATTTTTAAAGCAAAGGAAAGGAGAAGAACAACCTCTTGCAGATCAGGAATGATCAGAATCCTCAGAGGAGGGGTGGCAGAAGGAGATTCCTCAAACTCTGCCCACAACTGGGCTTGTGCTCAAGAGTTCTGTTGTAAGCAGGATTGTTGTACTCTAAATAGTTTCACGTAATAGTTCAGAGTTTAATTCAGACAGCAGTTTTTTCAGAGAGTAAGATGGTTCTCCTACTTCTGCAAGGAGACTATAAACATGTATTGATGGAAACACTCCCCCAAAAGATTCTAAGCTCCTGATGTGAATGGGATCCAGAGAATTCAGGTATGAAGGCCTCTTTGATCCATAAAAGAATGAATACATAAATGCATAAATGAATAAAATGAAAGCCATTGTCTAACAGAGTGCACAAGCATCCTGTAGAGATACAGCATTGTCTTTTGGACAGCTCCCCAGTCATGATGGGCGATTGTCTCCATAAGGTTCATGGCTTTCTGACAGGGCATTCTCAGACACTGCATACGACATCCAAAATTTAGCCTCTGGTCAAAAATGATTGGTTCCCTAAAACTTTGGCATCTGCTGCTGCCAGGATGACTAAACCACCATATGTCCACAAAGCTGAAACTTGCTCCTTCTCCCCTGTGTGCCTGTGGTAAAGAAAACCAGACAGGCAAGCAAATCCTCCAAAGATGCATGCTATTCAGCAACCTGAGGAAGAAAGTGTGGCCGACAGAGATAACCCTACAGACCAAGCTGTACGGCCCATGAGAGGAGCTGGAAAGGACATGCCATTATTTTTCCAAGACACATCTGACAGTGTAAAGCAAACGAGAAGAAGACGAAGACGAAGAGGGAAGAAGAAGAGAAGAAGAAGAAGAAGAGAAGAAGAAGCTGCCATGATGCTGGATTTTCCCAGGTGGGTGATGAGGTCAGGGAAATGTGCTCTGAAGTTTTTAAAGTTTCAGTCTCATAAGTCATCCTAGCAAGATCATGCTGCAGGTAGTCCTCAACAGACTGAAAAACCAAGCGGAAAAACTCCTGGCAGAAGAACAAGCGGGCTTTAGACCAAAACGCAGCACAATGGAACAAATTTTCAATCTGAGAATTCTGATAGAGAAGCATCTCCAACACCAAAATGACTTGTACCACATTTCATAGATTTCAAAAAGGCCTTTGACAGGTATGGCATGACGGCCTCTGGCAAGTACTCAGGCACTTCAACATTGACAGCTGCCTAATTGAAGTCATCAAGGCTCTGTACGAGAATGCAAGAAGTGCAGTTTTCATGAACAACCACGTGGGCGAGTTCTTCAAGACCACGGTTGGGGTTCACCAGGGCTGCCTTCTCTCACCTGTACTCTTCAACCTCTTCCTCGAAAACATCATGACAGAGACACTGCAAAACCACCACACTTCCATCTCCATTGGTGGAAGACCCCTTTGCAACCTCAGATTTGCAGATGACATTGACCTCATGGGCAGCAGAAACAAGAACTGCAAATCCTCACAGACAATTTAACAGATCGACGAGCGCATACGGCATGGAGGTCAGTACAGAGAAATCAAAGATCATGGTCAACAGCGCAAGTAATGACATCACGGAAATAAAGATGAATGGAGAAATACTAGAAGAGGTGAGCCAATTCAAATACTTAGGCTCCATCCTAACAAAAGATGGCACATCAAACAATGAAGTGAAAGCTCGCATTGCAACAGCAACATCTGCTCTAGTCAGACTCCAGAGGATCATCAGAAGCAACAAAATCAGCTTCGGCACCAAATACCACCTTTACAAATCCCTCGTGATATCTATCCTCCTATATGGCTGTGAATCATGGACTCTGACAGCAGAGTTAGAGAGGAGAATCCAAGCATTCGAGAACAAGTGCCACAGAAGACTCCTCAGAATATCATACAAAGAACACAAGACCAATAACTATGTGAAAGAAGAAATCAAAAAGCGTGTGGGCCCCCAAGAGCCTTTGCTCTCCACCATAAAGAGGAGAAAGCTGATGTGGTTTGGTCACACCACAAGACACAACACCCTAGCAAAAACCATCCTGCAAGGAACAGTCGAGGGCAAGAGAAGAAGAGGCCGCCAAAAGAAATCATGGGTTGACAACATCAAAGACTGGACCGCCCAACCCCTGCAACACCTCCTACTAGCCACACAGGATCGTGAAGCATGGAAAAAGATCGCTGTTGCGTCTTCTCTCATGTCCCCGCTACGTCGTTTGGGACATGGGACTGAGTGAGTGTGAGTGAGAGTGATACATTTGGTCTTGGTGGCAGAAAACTTGAATCTGTTGTACTGCACCCATTTCTGTACCTCCTCACACAAAGATGTGGCTGTCTTTGAACTCCCACAGGAGTACTGCCTGTAGCTTAGACAGCAAAGTCATCCACAAAAAGGGAGAATTTCACACCCTGGTGGACCAATCTGACAATGTCATTTATTTTAACCCTGAAGAGAGTGGGAGAAAAGGAGCTCACTTAGTCCAAGTGTGGTCAGTTCCTGCTATAAATAGCACAAAATGCCCCACCTAGGCTGGGATGGAACGGATTAATTAGCAGCTGAGAGGAGCTCAGAGTTGGGGAAACTGACAGCTGTGAGGGAGAATTTCACACCCTGGTGGACCAATCTGACAATGTCATTTATCTTTACCCTGAAGAGAGTGGGAGAAAAGAAGCTCACTTGAAGAATCCCCATCTCCTACTCAAAGTAGCAGGCTGTTAAAGGAGAAAACATCACCCTGTTGTGCAGGTTCAGTTTAAATCATGAAATTTGGTTTGTAGGTACCTAAATCCTTTCTGAGTCATATTTTTATTAGAAAAGGAAATACATGCTGGGGTGTGAATGCTGAGAGGTGTGAGGTTAAATTTAATTAGGTCAGTATGTGGTGTTCCCTTTTGATACTTTTGCTTGCAAGAAAAGAGTGCTGAAGTATCTAAATACTGCATTATATCAATTCTGACCTTGCATTTGACATAAACTCTTACTATAGTTTATTGCTGAACCAGTTAAGTAGGTCAGCTAAAAATAGGTCAAATTTAGTGACAATTGACCACAAAGATACATGTATATGTCGTACTCAATCTGTACAGTTTGCCTATTGTATACAATGTGCAACATTTCATACTCAGTGTCTACAGTGGCAATAAGTTTTGCACATTATACACAATACCACCGCTGTAGTCTAGTGGTTAGAGCGTTGGACTCGTAATCTAAAGGTTGCGAGTTCGATCCCAGCTTTCGGCTATGGCGTTGTGCCCTTGGAAAAGGCACTTTACGGTTTTTTCTCACCCCACCCAGGTGTAAAAGGGGTACCAACCTTGTGTTGGGGGTTAACCCTGCAATAGATTGGTGTCCTATCCAGGGGGGGAGTCTGTGACTCTCAGTCGCTTAACGCCACAGAAACCGGGATAAGCACCGGCCTGATGAGCCTTAGGCTCGGGACAGACTTTAACTTTTAATTATACACAATGAGCAAAACAGTTACACACTGTATATAATGAGCAATACATTAAAGTTGCTCATTATATACAATGCGCACAGAGTGAGCAAGTCCATAAAATTAACATTGATTCAGATTCTTTAATGCCATTTGTCTATTGTAAAAATATTCACAATAAAACATAGGAAAATGTTTTGGTGTTGGTTCATTCACCCAGTTAGTAAACTACACATTAAATCTTGTCAATACACATGAATACACACACCCTTAAAAGCACACACATGCCTACACTCATATTCACCTTCACACACCATTTGCAAAAGCACTCCTCCCCCCCCCTCCACACACCCACCCACCCACACACACACACACACACATACACACACACGCCAACACACACGCACCCCCCCCCCCCCCACAATTAAACATGTTTCATGTTTAATTGACATTAATAATAATATAATAATAATAATAATAATAATAATAATAATAATAATAATAATAATAATAATATAATACATGGAATTTGTATAGCGCTATTTCTTGCAAAAACGAATCAAAGCGCTTGCATTCGACCTACACAACACACAACAAGCAACAATTTACAGTTTTGACAAATTCGAATGTACACACACACACACACACACACACACACACACACACACACACACACACACACACACACACACAGCACACACACACACACACTCACACACACACACGCACGCATGCACGCACACACGTACGCACGTGCGCGCGCACACACACCTACAAACGTTATGCACTTTGGCAGGTGGATGTTGAAGGCAGGGACAGGTAAGAGATGGAAGCGGAAGGAGAAAAACTTAGGTTTGAAATAAGTGTGTCTTGAGGTTGGATTTAAAAGTGTCATAAGTAGGCTTTTGTCTCAATTGTAATTGTTCTTGCACTTTGCATTTCTCGGGTGACAATGAGAAGTGCACTGTAGCCGAGCCTTGTGACACTTGCACTTGTTTGTAGTACAGGTTCCATTACAGTTGCACTTTGCAAAACCTTGGCCGTGTCCAAGACTGGACACAACAGCTGCCTCTCTTACAGACATTGATTGGTGTCGCTTTTCCATTGGAATGTCGTAGGTGGTCATTAGCCCCTGGTCATTGACTTCAAATTGTGACGCTCCACCACGAAATGAGTCGCTTAGCACATAATCCACTTTTCCTCTAGAGCCATTAAAGGCAGGTGGGGGTGAGTTTGTCGATTTTGGTATTTTGATTGATTATAAAACTATAGAACTTATTCTAACCTGTAGCTAAATATCAAGGCATAATTCTGTGTTTTTTTGTCTTTAAACGTGCTTTGGAAATAGTGAAGCCCTCATTCTGATCACCTATTAGCATGCTAAACTTGTCAATTTCTCATTTTGACACTTCCTGCAGTCTATCATTTCAATTTGTAATAACTTTTGATCGAATTGCTCAATATTCAGTCTATTTTCTGTGTTGTATAGCCATTTTATTGCAGATTAATAGCATGTCAACAACAACAAATTTGACCACTGGTGCAATGCGACTCCTCATGTGGCAGAGTGTCACAATTGATTCCTGCTAAATTTACTGTGCAAGAAGTCCTGTTTAGTGGCAATTGTGAACATGCCTTTATCGTCCACTTCTGTGATGACTCCCAGAGGGTTTGTTGGTCAGTTTGGGCCCGATCAAAGATGGGAACAGGTATGCACACGCAGTCATTCACCTGTGCAGATTCTAATTTTTTCCTGACCGATTCAAGCATTTTTGCCGCTTCCCGTTTCTGATTTTGTCTCACTTGGTTGCCAACACTCTGATGTTGGGTTGTCTGCTGACATAGCAAACATTAAACTGTCTCTTTACATGACCCTGCTCCCATGCATCTGCTGTGAGTCAAAGACAAACACCCAAACATTTTCCTATGTTTTATTGTGAATATTTTTTACAATAGACAAATGGCATTAAAGAATCTGAATCAATGTTAATTTTATGGACTTGCTCACTCTGTGCGCATTGTATAGGCCTACAATGAGCAACTTTACGGTATTGCTCATTATATACAGTTTGTAACTGTTTTGCTCATTGTGTATAGTGTGCAAAACTTATTGCGCATTGTAGACACTGAGCATGAAATGTTGCGCATTGTATACATACAATGTATACAATGCACAAACTGTACAGATTGAGTACCACACACACACACACACACACACACACACACACACACACACACACACACACACACACACACACACACACACACACATAATAAAACATAAATAATACACATAATATAATATATATATATATATATATATATATATATATATATATATATATATATATATATATATAATTATTAGTCGCCGCTGTAGTCTAGTGGTAAGGGCATTGGACTCGTAATCTAAAGGTTGCTGAGTTCGATCCCAGCTTTTGGCTATGGTGTTGTGCCCTTGAAAAAGGCACTTTACGGCTATTTTCTCACCCCACCCAGGTGTAAAAGGGGACCAACCTTGTGTTGGGGGTTAACCCTGTGATAGACTGGGTCCTATCCAGGGGGGAGTCTATGACTCTCAGTCCCTTAACGCCACAGAAACCGGGATAAGCACCGGCCTGATGAGCCTTAGGCTCCGGACAGACTTTAACTTTAACTTATACATATATATATATATATATATATATATATATATATATATATATATATATATATATATATATTAAATTTTGAATTATGAAACATATTTTTGTTGCTGCAGTCAACAAAACATTCTTTTATAGACACTTACCCAGTAAAGGAGGCAGGGAATTCAGCAACCCGTGTTCCATCAGAAATGCGGTAGATCTGAAGAGAAGTGCTTTCTTCGGCAAGGAGGAACTTTTTCCCTACTGAAAGCACCTCTTTACCGCAAGCAGCAAACTTGGCAGGTAGAGCGTCTTCCAGAGCTGCTGTAGGAGGATTCTGCTGGACTGAAACTTGACGGAATATGCCACAACAAATCCTTCCTGTGCAATGGTCAGTCTGCTATAGTCCTTTTGGGGTAGACAATCAAGAGGCCATTCAAAGAATCTGGCGCATTTCACTGTGATGTGGTCAAGAACTTTTCCACTTTCAGTAAAAAGGAAAAGACATACTGAGGATTTTCTTAGTATGCCTAATGCATACTGTCCAGTACTCAGACCTATTCCATCCTGGCCAACCATGCTTAAATACACCATGGGTTCAACATCAGCGGGTGGTGCATCTGGCTGCTGTTCAGGGAGGGTTGGCACAGGAAGGTCCATGGGGAAAATCTCCATCCACCTATTCACCAAAATGACCTCGTCACTTCTAAGCTGACACCCCAGAAGCAAAGAGTCTCGGAACACAAAAGCATACTTTATGTCTTTGAGTTTCCCTCTGGTCTCCTTGAAATGTTGCTCTCTTCCATCAAAAGAGTATGTCTGAATATCCCCTGAGGATGTGACAGTGAATATTGAACCATCAATTTCTACTGCAATTTGGGTCTGAGATCTCTTTGTTTTCCAAAGCACCTGTCTGTTTTCCTTGTCAAAGACAACCAGTTCATGAAGACGTGTGCCTGCAGCCATAGAACCATCAATCTTTATATTATATTTTTTACTCTGTGACATAACTAAGGGCAGTTCTACATGTCAACCACTGCATAACAGAACACCAAATAAGTCATCAGCCGCCGCTGTAGTCGAGTGGTTGGGGCGTTGGACTCGTAATCTAAAGGTTGCGGGTTCGATCCCAGCTTTCAGCTATGGCGTTGTGCCCTTGGAAAAGGCACTTTACGGCTATTTTCTCACCCCACCCAGGTGTAAAAGGGGTACCAACCTTGTGTTGGGGGTTTACCCTGCGATAGACTGGCGTCCTATCCAGGGGGGAGTCTTTGACTCGCAGTCGCTTAACGCTACAGAAACCGGGATAAGCACCGGCCTGATGAGCCTTAGGCTCGGGACAGACTTTAACTTTAACTTAGATAAGTCATCATTATGTTTTGCACAACAGGGCACCAAATAAGTCTTTATTATGTTTTGCACAACAGGACACCAAATAAATCATCATTATGTTTTGCATAACAGGGCACCAAATAAGTCTTTATTATGTTTTGCACAACAGAACACTCAGTTGTTATACTGTGTCATGTAGGTTTATGTTTTTAAGATGCCATGATGTAATCAGTCCCAGTAGTTGCCCTCTCTCCGAGCAGCCATCTTGCCTGCACTACCCATGTTTACAGGTGCCAATTAAGATATCATTTTGGAGTTAAGAATCGCTGTCTGTGTTATCCATAGCACGTGCAGGGTCCCGCTACATACTGTAAGGAAACGTTTTGTTTATTTGTTGTTACATTCAAAAAGCTAGCCAAAGCCCTTCTGGTAGAAACAGATATTCAACCTAAGTAACATTTGGGGATGGGATAGCTCAATTTTTCTACCACTCATTCTCCCCTGCTAAGATTAAGCAGTGTTGAGCATGGCTACCGCTTGGATGAGTGACCTTTCAAGCACCTTCCTTCAGTATAGTCCCCTAGTTCACCCAGATGTAAATGGATACCTTCCCACTTTAGGGGCAGGGAAGATAAAGCAGTGAGGGAGAGGAGAGGGGCAGTGCCCTCAAGATGTTGGCCCTAAAGAAGCTATTATCTCTGGCAACTTGCTCCCCAACACCGCACAGGTTATGGGAAAACCTTTACCTTTTTACCAATTAGAACAGCCACACCCAACACACACACACCACACACACACACAAAGGTGCGTGCTTGTAAGTGCACACACACACACACACACACACACACACACACACACACACACACACACACACACACACACACACACACACACATGAAATGCTCAGAATAGCAATGATACTTACAGGCAATACTGAGGTTTCTTTGTGATAATTCTTTTTCCTCCCAGATACCAGGTATGATGTCAGATAGACTGTTTACAGATGCATCAACTTGACGTAGTCTCGTCAGCTTTCCATCATGAAGTCCCCTCTGTGAATCTGTACTGCTGCTATCAACCACCTTCCAGCATTCTCCTGATGTCATCTGCTGCAGCACACGTCTGCTGGTCAGGTAGAGCTGGAAGAAATCAGTGTCTGAATTCAGGGTCATGTCATCATGCAGGATGGACGGCTGACACCATCTTCTCCATAAGGCATTCCTGGTGGTGACTGCTGCCTCCCATCTTCGGCACACCTGCACACAGTACCAGCATCACTCAATCAGTCAATGCGTCTGTTTTTATGCCCTTTCTTTTGATCACAACCAGAAAACATTGACTGTATTATATATAACTGCATCATTTAGATCAAATACACATGTTTAACAACCTAGGTTATATCATGTCGGTGATCAGAGAACTGTGAAAACATGAAACATTTCCAGCACTTCCAATCACTGAAATGGGACAATGGGACAACGAATCTTTCTAAAAACCTAAGACAATCCTCTGTGGATGTCATTAGAAGTAGACAGGTCTTCCAGTTCATGACTTAAAGGTAAAGGTGATTACCTATGCACACACACTCTGTGTGTGCGTGTGCGTGTGTGTGTGTGTGTGTGTGTGTGTGTGTGTGTGTGTGTGTGTTGTGTGTGTGTGTGTGTGTTGCTAGCCTTGAATCTTGGGTTACAGTAACAACCCACCCCTCCAAAAACGTTAGCGTGCAATACATATCGCATCTTTAACAAGCATATTAAAAATTTTGATAGTCTGCCAGCATAGAAACTTGAATGGATTGTTTGTGAATTCTGATCGAAAATCGTAATGAACTTGACACGTTTCCTGTTCAACTAATCTGGCCCATCATGATTTCTTTGTTAAGCCATACGGAGCCTCATTAAACGAGCATGAAATTTTAAGTCAAGTAGAATTAGTGGAGTAAGTAAAAGGTAAAGAAAAATGTGTCCCATATCTATGTGGTCATAGGGGAGCAAGGCATCAGATACCAGCATATTGAGGGCAATGCTCATCTCCTCCCCATCGCTGCTTTACCTTCCTTGACCCTCAAGAGGGCAGGTACCCATTTACAGCTGGGTAGACTGGGGGACTGTACTGAAGCCAAGGCATGCAAACGGTCACCCATCCAACTGGTAACCCCACTCGATGCTGCTTAACCTTAGTTTGTGGGAAAGCAACTACTCTGACCACTATTACTAGCTATCCCATCCGTGGAGTAAAACTCAACAAATAAGACAACAGTTGAGATCTGATATATATCCTTTCACTCCCTGATTCTAGCTGATAGAAAAGACGGACAGTGTAGTACTTACTGTTGAGAATGGTACGATGACAATGTCTGCAAAGATTGGCTGGAAAGCGTTTTCATTGTATTTTCAAGGACAGTTTCACTTTCAGTTCCCTTTTTCCCTTCAATGAATTTTTACCTGCCTACTCCGGCTAGAACTCGATGCTTTGAAAAAGGAAGATGCTTCAAATTCAGTTACTGTCTTTTATATATTGTTTTACACAAGCTCGTTGGAAAGATATTGTGATGTAATTTCAGTCCACAATGTAAAGGTAGTGAGGTCTGAATAAAGATTGGCTGCGTAACTGGATGTGGGGGGGGGGGGGGGGGTCTTTGCTTTTTTCTGCTTGGCGTTTTAACACCAACTTCTCTTTGTAAAAGCTGGGGGGTTGTTGGCATGTCGATGATAAAAGAAAATTTAAAACTAACAGTAACTCTGCTATGTTGATGAACAGCAAATCTGTCAAACTTCTTCATGACCAACACGTACTAACATTTGCTGCATGAATTATCTTCTTAAACTCCTCCCTCAACTGAATAGGATTTGAAACATGGCTGACCACCCTCTTAAAACTGTAGAATAAAATGGGTTTGGATTATTCAACAGTGTGATAGATGTGTTTTCTTTAAACTCAAATTGTACATGTGTATATATATACATATATATATATATATATATATATATAATATATATATATATATATAATATATATATATATATAATATATATATATATATATATATATATATATATATATATATATATATATATATATATATAATATATGCAACTGAGAAAATTGCTAGTGACAATACAAACAACAAAGGGGACAGATTGCTCAGTGGTCAGAGCACTCGCTTTCCCCCACTCAAGTTGAGCAGCATCCAGTGTGGTTACCAATTGGATTGTTCACCGTTTGAGCGCCTTGGCTAGAGTACAATCCCCCAGTTCACCTAGCTGTAAATGGGTACCTGCCCTCTTTAGGGTCAGGAAAGGTATAGCAGCGAGGGAGAGGAGATGGGCGCCGCCCTCAACATGCTGGCCCCTAGAGAAGCTGAAATCTCTGACGCCTCGCTCCCCCACGACCACACAGGTTATGGGACACCTTTACCTTTTAATACAAACAAAACTATCCTGTATAAGTTTTATAAGTTTTGTTTAATGTCCAGATCAGATTTATTATGTGATAGCGAATGTCTTACCCGGGGGTGAAAGAGCTTCACCCCTGTATGTCGACACTGGCGTTATTGTGCTTGCCTGTCGGCCTGAAAGTGCCCCCCTCCCCCCTCCCCCTCCCCAGCAGTGCCCACTATCTATCCACAGTGACCTCAGTGTACTCACCTGACTACAGGTCAGTAAGGTCTCAGCATCCAGATTTTCCAAAATGCGGTCCACCACCAATGGGGGCAGACACATGGGGTCATGGCTGTAAGACACATCACACATCACAGGATTATCAGGGGGGTCATAACTGTAAGACACATCACAGGATTATCAGGGGGTCATTACTGTAAGACACATCACACATCACAGGATTATCAGGGGGGTCATTACTGTAAGACACATCACACATCACAGGATTATCAGGGGGGTCATTACTGTAAGACACACCACAGGATTATCAAGGGGTTATTGCTGTAAGACACATCACACATCACAGGATTATCAGGGGGGTCATTGCTGTAAGACACATTACAGGATTATCAGGGGGGTCATTACTGTAAGACACATCACAGGATTATCAGGGGGGGTCATTGCTGTAAGACACATCACAGGATTATAAGGGGGTCATTCCTGTAAGACACATCACAGGATTATGAGGGGGGTCATTGCTGTAAGACACATCGCACATCACAGGATTATCAGGTGGTCATTCCTGTAAGACACATCACAGGATTATGAGGGGGGTCATTGCTGTAAGACACATCGCACATCACAGGATTATAAGGGGGTCATTCCTGTAAGACGCACCACAGGATTATCAAGGGGTTATTGCTGTAAGACACATCACACATCACAGGATTATCAGGCGGGACATTGCTGTAAGACACATCACACATCACAGGATTATCAGGGGGTCATTGCTGTAAGACACATTACAGGATTATCAGGGGGTCACTACTGTAAGACACATCACAGGATTATCAGGGGGTCATTGCTGTAAGAAAAATCACAGGAATATCAGGGGGGTCATTGCTGTAAGACACATCACACATCACAGGATTATCAGGGGGTAATTACTGTAAGACACATCACAGGATTATTAGGGGGTCATTGCTGTAAGACACATTACAGGATTATCAGGGGGTCACTGCTGTAAGACACGTCACACATCACAGGATTATCAGGGGGTCATTGCTGTAAGACACACCACAGGATTATCAGGAGGTCACTACTGTAAGGCACATCACACATCACTTGATTATCATGGGGGTCATTGCTGTAAGACACATCACAGGATTATCAGGAGATAATTACTGTAAGACACATTACAGGATTATCAGGGGGTCATTGCTGTAAGACACATTACAGGATTATCAGGGAGGGTTATTACGGTAAGACACATCACAGGATTATCAGGGGGGTCACTGCTGTAAGACACATCACACATCACAGGATTTTCGGGGGGGGGGGATTGCTGCAAGACACATAACACATCACAGGATTATTAGGTGGTCATTACTGTAAGGCACATCACACATCACAGGATTATAAGGGGGTCACTGCTGTAAGACACATCACAGGATTATCAGGGGGTCATTGCTGTAAGACACAAGACACATCACAGGATTATCAGGGGGGTCACTGCTATAAGACACATCACACACCACAGGATTATCGGGGGGTCATTCCTGTAAGATACATCACAGGATTATCAGGGATCTTTGCTGTAAGACACATCACAGGATTATCAGGGGGGTCAGTGCTGTAAGACATCACAGGATTATCAGGGGGTCACTGCTGTAAGACATATCACAGATTATAAGGTCACTGCTGTAAGAACATCACAGGATTATAAGGGGGTCACTGCTGTAAGACACATCACAGGATTATCAGGGGGTCACTGCTTAAGACACATCACAGGATTATAAGGGGGTCACTGCTGTAAGACGCATCACAGGATTATAAGGGGTCACTGCTGTAAGACATCACAGGATTATAAGGGGTCACTGCTGTAAGACACATCACAGGATTATAAGGGGGTCACTGCTGTAAGACACATCACAGGATTATCAGGGGGTCACTGCTGTAAGACACATCACAGGATTATAAGGGGTCACTGCAGCTGTAAGACACATCACAGGATTATAAGGGGTCACTGCTGTAAGACATCACAGGATTATAAGGGGGTCACTGCTGTAAGACATCACAGGATTATCAGGGGGTCACTGCTGTAAGACATCACAGGATTATAAGGGGTCACTGCTGTAAGACACACCACACGTCATATGATTATCCACTGAAGATGTGAAGTAGGGCTTCCAATATCCAACACGAATTGAAAACATCAACATTAAACAGTACGGGGTGACGGCCAAATTTTGCAGTTTTTACATGAAAAATGAACTTTTTGGAAGGAATGTTTTCAAACAAACAATTTTTTTAAAACCCTCTCCTTATACTTGGGGGACGAAATAGCTTAGTGGTCAGAGCACTCACTTTCCCCAGCCAAGGATAGGCAGCATCAAGCGTGCCAGTTGGATGGGTGGCCCTTTGTGCGCCTTGGCTTCAGTACAGTCCCACAGTTCACCCAGCTGGAAATGGTTACCTGCCTCTTTAGGGTCAGGGAAGGTAAAGCAGCGAGGGGGAGGGGATGGGCGCCGCCCTCAATGAATATGCTGGCCCCTAGAGAAGCTGAGGTCTGAGGTGTGTGTGTTTTTTATTTATTTGTTTTTATATTTTCTTCTTTTATACTGAGGATAATGGGATAAGCATTCATGTGTTTTTTTCATCCAATCCCCGTGTGTATGCAGTTGTGTAAATACATCTGTTCTCACCTGCACACAATGGCCTACTCATGAACAAGATTTAACGTGTGTGTGTGTGTGTGTGTGTGTGTGTGTGTGTGTGTGTGTGTGGTGTGTGTGTGTGTGTGTGTGTGTGTGTGGGTGAGAGAGAGAGAGAGAGAGAGAGAGAGAGAGAGAGAGAGAGAGAGAGAGAGAGAGAGGAGAGAGAGAGAGAGAGAGAGAGAGAGAGAGAGAGAGAGAGAGAGAGAGAACTGTGTTACACAAGACACGAACACAGAAACAAAACCCAGAACATCAAGGAAACATTGATAATTTTATTGAAACAGTTAACTTGTCTCATTCTTTTGCTCACAAAGGCTTTCAACTCATTCAAGCACCTCCAATCTAAGTTTCAATCTTTAATTCAACTGTTAGAAGGTGGTTTTTTTTGGTTTTTATTCTAAAATAAATAATCTGATGCACTGCGTTTCACACTACACTACGAAGCACCAGCAATTTGTGTCAGTAGCTCAGCACTGCTGAGATCATTTTTCTCACTCATTTCATGTTTCATATTCATAAAACAGATGTTACTCTCAAGTAACAAATAACAAAACCAAAAAAATCCACTGCATCATGAAAAAAATAGTATGATCAATCGACAAACCGAACCTGCGTTACAGGTGACACTGCATGGAATCAAAGTTTTTTCAAACTTGTGGACAAATCTTCCTTCAATTCACATCATGAAGTGAATATAAGTTATTAAGAAACATTATTCATGCTGGTAATTGCTATTAAGTTGGATTACATGCTGATTTTACTATAAAGTTGACAATCGACCTCCGACCCGTAACTGCCTTACGTCATGAAAATGAGTGTGACACCATACAAACTTGTACACCATTCTCGCTTCCTTTCAGGAATTTCCGCTTGAAATGTCCTGAGTCCATGCTGTCTGGTGGATGAATTTAGCAGACATTCACTGGTGATTGTTGCTGGTGTCATTTGCCCAGTACGGGATTTTGAAAATTAAAGCATAACTGTGTTAGTTTCCACACGAAAACTTCAAAATCATATCAAAGATGTGTTTAAGCATTCTTACATTAATAAATGCCATTATGATGATCTTAAAGCATTTGTATGACCATCTTTAGCCAAGTGATCACTGCGGCAAAGCAGACGATCCAAAGTTTTGGTCGGGCTCTGTTACGCGACTCGTAACACAGTAACTGCTTAGTTTGGACGTCTAAATATAAAAGTTGAAAAGTTAAATGTGATGTTTTTGTGCAGGATAATGTTTAACAATGTATTCTTTTGTTAGTTGTAAAGAAAATATAAGGTTTATTTGCACTGAAGACTTGTAAACTGCTTATGTTTAACACTGCATCTGCCTGTCCCCTTTTCAGGTGCTATTTTGGGACTGTTTTTTTCACATTGGATTGCAATTTCTCAAAAACATGCCAAACATACAAATATCCTTTGATACTGTAATTTCTTTAACCTTATTGGGATGTTTTTATTCACACTGCATTGAAAAGAAACAACTCTTATGAAAATAAAATCCATCTGTTGTAGATCACCCCCAATAGTGACCAAGAGCAAAGAATGACTCATATATATACATATATATATATATATAGTAAAATAATAATAAAAACACGACTGTGTTCAACTTCATCTCTTTATTTGACAGCAAATTTTCGCTTCTATTCTGAAGCTTCATCAGCTGATGAAGCTTCAGAATAGAAGCGAAAATTTGCTGTCAAATAAAGAGATGAAGTTGAACACAGTCGTGTTTTTATTATTATTTTACTATTTTACCTCAACTGTGTGCCTGGAGGGAGCGGTGCCCAGCAGAACTGTGGGTTTTTATCAAGTGAACTATATATATATATATATATATATATATAATATATATATTATATATATATATATATATATATATATATATATATATATATACAAGAGAGAGAGAGAGAGAGAGAGAGAGAGAGAGAGAGAGAGAGAGAGAGAGAGAGAGAGAGAGAGAGAGAGAGAGAGGAGAGAGAAAGGCAAGGCAAGGCAAGGCAAGGCAAAATTCTTCTATTCGAGGATAATAGATAAGCACTCGTGTGCTTTTTTACATCCAGTCCCCGCCCTTTTCAGGGATAACATCAAGATAAAAAGATAGCCTCAACTAAACAACAACAATTCTAGTGATCCAAATACCAAAAGCAAGAAACCATACCAAGTATCAAACAACAGGTAAGAAATAAGACAGATACAATATTAAGAAAAGGCACTCATTCAGAAACAAAAATAAGAAGTAAGAATCAATGATGATTTTGATTTGAATAAAAAAAACAAACAAACAAACAAATAAACAAACAAAAACAAAACAAAACAAAACAAAAAAGGCGTAATAATTAAAGATCAAACATGAGAATATGATGAGGATAGATGACTGACAACACCAATCCACCACCATCTATCATCAAAATAAGTCCCATAAAACATAAGATTTTGATTAAAGGGGAGAAAGAAGAACAACAACAGGTAAGAAATAAGACAGAGATACAATATTAAGGTAATGTTATAAAAAGGCACTCATTCAGAAACGAAAATATGAAGTAAGAATCAATGATGATTTTGATTTGAATAAAAAATAAAAAATAAAAAAAACAACAAAGAAAAACAAAACAAAGCAGAAAAAAGCGCAATAATTAAAGAGCAAACATGAGAATATGATGAGGTTAAATGACTGAAAACATCAATCTACCACCATCTATCATCAAAATAAGTCCCATGAAACATAAGTTTTTGAACACAAAAAAAACCCCAACTCTCTCTCCTCTCTCTCCTCACACACACACACAACACACACACACACAACACACACAC
The DNA here is from genome assembly GCA_030674155.1 of Stramonita haemastoma. Lineage (NCBI taxonomy): Eukaryota > Metazoa > Mollusca > Gastropoda > Neogastropoda > Muricidae > Stramonita > Stramonita haemastoma. The sequence continues at coordinate 23,692 of JASPKP010002255.1, forward strand.
ACACACACACACACACACACACACACACACACACACACCACGCAGCACGCACCACACACACCTTACTTAGTCTTATGATTAGGGTCCTAAGATCACATTGATAACCAAATCCTAATCATGATGGACATAGTTATTCAGCTTACTTAAATGGATAATTAATTGAGTTTACACAATATCAATTACATTTAATACACATGGTTATTAAAATAGAGTACAGTGTGTGAATAGAACATTTCTCAAAATGGATGGCAAAGATTTTTAGACAATAGGTGACACATTCACGGGGGGGGGGGGGGGGGGGGGGGGGGGGGGGGGGGGGGGGGGGGGGGGGGGGGG
>JASPKP010000226.1:0-17500 GCA_030674155.1 Stramonita haemastoma
CACACACACACACACACACACACACACACACACACACACACACACACACACACACACACAAAAGAGCAAACAAACAAACAAAAGCAAAAACAAAAACAAACAACCTTAGTCAGTGTTATCATGAGTTTAGAACTCGGATAGCTACTGGCACAAAGGAATTCCTTTTTCTGTTTGTTTTGCTGTTGTGGCATTGAAAACGACGTCCTGAAGGCAACAATTGAAATTCTGAAAACAGAGCGTGGGAGGAATCAGCCAAAATGGCTCTTGCTTTACGTACAAGCTGCTGATTACAAAATGACCTGAGGTCTCTTTGTTCTTCTCCGATAATTTTAGAGCAGATTTTCACAATTCTCTGAAGACCATTCTTATTCTTAATGCTAAGGTTATTGTACCAGCAAATGAAAGCAAAACTTAAAACGCTCTCTATATAAGACTTGTAGAACAAAGAAAGAATCTTTTTGTCAACAAAAAATGAGTTAAGCTTCCTCAGAAAATACACACGTTGTTGCCCCTTTTTGACAATGGCATCAGTGTTAGCATCCCAATTTAGCTTGTGGTCAAAAACAGTTCCCAGATATTTGTATTTCAAAACGTTTTCAACTTCTTCACTATGGATGATGGTATTCTCAGAAGTGTGCTCCGATCTTCTGAAACCAATAGGAAGGTCTTTAGTTTTAGAAACATTTAGCTCCAGATAGGCCTCATCACACCAATCTACGAACTCGGTAAGGGCTGGACCATGGTCTAGGACTGATCCAGATAAGAGAGACAGAAGAGCACTGTCGTCCGCAAACTTTACCAGAAATGAGTTTTCATGGCTGCTTCTACAATCATCTGTGTATAGAATGTAAAGAAGTGGCGAGAGGACGCAGCCCTGTGGGGAACCAGTGTAGGTATATCTAACTGATGAAGGTATTTTGTTGGCAAAAACACGCTGTGGCCTGTCAGTTAAAAATTCAATCAGCCAACCTATAAGTTGATTGTCTACATCAAATTTGGAAAGTATTTTGTTAACCAGAATATGAGGCTGCATTGTATTGAAAGCTGAGCTAAAGTCAGCAAACAATATTCTGGCATGAGAATCAGGTGTTTCCAAGTGATTGTACAGCTTGTTCAAAATGAATAATTTGGCATCTTCGACACCCCTTCTAGATCTGTACGCAAATTGTAATGGGTCAAGGTTTTTCTCTGTAACAGAAAGAATGAGAGATTTTATGATCTTTTCTAATGTTTTCATCACCAGTGATGTGAGAGCTACAGGTCTGAAATCATTAGGCCGAGTAGGATTGGGTTTCTTTGGAAGAGGTATAACATTGGAAGTCTTCCAAATAACTGGTATCTGGCAAGTGTCCAGCGAGGTCTGGAACAGGTGCTGAAAGACACTTGCAAGCTCAGTGGCACAGAACTTAAGGGTTCTACCGCATAATCTGGCCCAGGAGATTTGTTAATGTTTATTGCCTTGAAGTGCTTGCAGATAACTTCTTCATCAACAATGACGCCATTCTCAAAATGCAGAGATTCTTTCAGGCCATTTATTTCCTCTGAAAAATCATGCTTTTCAAAGCGAGTGAAAAATGCGTTTAAATGGTCAGGTAAGTTGTTATCACATACCCCCTGCAGACTGATCTTTGACCTATGTGGTGCAGCTGTCATGTTTACTGCTGACATATTTTTGATGCCCTGCCATGCAGCCCGAAAATTGTTCCCAGCAAACTTATTTTCTATCTTACATTTATACTCCCGTCTCGCCTGTGAAATAGCAGCTTTGACTTCTTTATTTATTTGTTTCTTTTGTTCTTCTGTGCTTGTATAAAATACTACTTTCTTTTTGTTTAATACCCGTTTCAGGTCTTTCGTAACCCAAGGCTTGTTATTGGGGTAAATAGTTATCTCCTTTGTTGGAATAACACAACTGACACAAAATGAAATATAACTAGAAACAACATCAGTAAGCTCATTCAGATCAGAAACACACGTTATAAAACATATCCCAGTCAGTGCAATCAAAGCAGCCTTGCAATGTAGCTATACTATCAGCAGTCCCTTTCTTTGTGATCTTGACTATGGGCTGGAGGCGCTGAAACACTGACTGGTACATGGGTGCTAGTAAAATGCAGTTGTGGTCGGATGATCCCAGGGAGGCATAGGCAATGATTTATATGCGCCTGCTACAGTCCCATAGCACAAATCCAGAATCTTATTACGGCGCGTGGGGCAGGTCACGTACTGTTCATAGTTCTTCAATGTTTTACTAAGAGAACAACTATTAAAATCACCCAGGATAAACTTTGGGGCACCAGGGGATATAGAATCAAGCACATGGAGGTGATCTAAGATGTATGCTGTTGCTCTGGCCACTTTTGCTTTGGGGTGGATATAAACTAAGGTAAAAAATAGTTGTGGGAATTCCCGTGGTAGATAAAAGGGCCGTAGCAAAATAGAGAGCAGCTCAATGTCCTCCACAGACAGCGTTGATCTAATTATAACCTCGCGGCACCAACTCTCATTGACGTAGAAGCACACACCGCCACCCCTCTCCTTCCCGGTCGCGTGTGTGTCTCTGTCCAGTCGAATGAGCTGACCGAAACCGTGGATGCGAAGCTCCTGGCTAGGGACTGAGTCACTAAGCCACGTTTCAGTAAAGGCGAGCAGACCGGCCTTCTTGTACTGGTGCATGTGGTTCACGCTGGCTTGAAGTTCGTCTATTTTGGGGCGTAGAGATTGTACGTTGGACATTAGCACCGTTGGTAGCGGAGTTCTCCGATTATTTAAATTTTTAAGTCTTTGTCTCACCCCACTGTTCTTTCCTCGTCTTCTTTTCTTAGGCCTGGTGTCTTTCCGAGATTCGTCATTTTTAGGCCTGGCTGTTGATGGCAGAATTTCAAAGGGAAAGTTGCAGTCCTGACCCTCAGCTAATGCACTGGCCGATTCCCTAAGGCTGAGGAGAAATTCAGAGTGTACGACCCGCCATGACTGCCATTCGGCGTACCTGGAACACACTCAGCTGATAAAATGACGAAGCAAACTAACAGCGTAAATGCAGTTCTTCATACATACATAATAATATATAATACACAATATATAAAAATATATAAATATGTATGTTTATATAGAGAGAGAAAGAGGAAGACAGAGAGACAGACAGAGAGAGAGAGAGAGAGAGAGAGAGAGAGAGAGAGAGAGAGAGAGAGAGAGAGAGAGAGAGAGAGAGAGAGAGAGAGAGAGAGAAGAGAGAAGAGAGAGAGAGAGAGAGAGAGAGAGAGAGAGAGAGAAGAGAGAGAGAGAGAAGAGAGAGAGAGACAGACAGACAGACAGACAGACAGACAGACAGGCAGACCGACAGACAGAGAGAGACAGACACAGAGAAACAGAGAGACAGAGACAGACAGACAACACAAATACACACACACACACACACACACACACACACACACACACACACACACACACACACACACACACACACACACACAGACTGACAAAAAAGATGAGATAGAAAAAACAGAAAAACACGAACAAAGAATGAAACAAAAACGAAACAAAAAAAACAGGGTCAAGGAAGGTAAAGCAGTGATGGAGAGGAGATGGGAACAACCCTCAACATGCTGGCCCTAGAGAAGCTGAGGTCTCTGACGCCTGGCTTCCCTATGACCACACGTTATGGGACACCTTTGCCTTTACCTTTTACAACACCATGCAACAAAGCACAGTGCAGGGTCTCCAAGGCAGCACACTCATAAACACAGCACAATGAGCATGCCTGCCTGTACAGGCCTAAGCCACCCCCATTAATTATTGCATGATGATCAATGGTGATGGAGATGATGTAATGTAAGCATCATCACATCATTCTCATTCTCATCGATCATCATGCAATGAAAAAGCTGAGCAGAAGCAGAAAAAAATATATTGCATGATGATCCATGGGGATGAGGATGATGTAATGATTCATAATGCAACAAAACAGCCCCAAAGAAGACATAATGTCTTCAATATTATATCAAGTCTGTTAGAATGGAAGCTATCAAAGTTTACTCAACAATACATACTATTATATTTTTGCTAAGTGACATTCCTCTGTGTGAGGGGAAAACACCTTAACAAAAGCATGTACACAAATTGCCCAGCTTGTGTCCATTTATCCAAGATAACATGAACCAAACATTTTATTTATAATTATTACATATCTCAGCCTACTCACAAGTAGGCTTTTAAATATATTTGTTTTACAGATAAGTTTCCCAACTGCCTGTAATCACCATTTTTTCATTTTTATAAATCATGTTTATTCACTTTCACATGTGTACATCATACAATTTTCATGACAACAAAAACAACACAACATCACTCATTGTTCAAAGCTCAAACAACTCCTCACACACATGGACAGAAAAAAAAAAAAAAAAAAAAAAAGGTAAAACTTTCCCAACATTCACTCAGCATAAAAAGACAAAAGAAAAAACCACCCGCACACACGCATTTTTATGCACAAACATTCGCACAAACACCTAAGCTCAAAACCACACTCCCCAGTCACCACCAATAGTTATCCTTATACACAACAAACATAGTTATCAATCTAGACAACAAATATAACATTGAAAAAATTCACTCAACCAAACCAATTTTCCATGAAAAACATCTTGTTTCCTCATACACATCATGTATAAAATAGAAAAAAATCACCCCCAAAGAAAATGGCAAACACTGATCAGGAACCCAATTTCCCATGAAAAACCTCTAGAAAAAACCAACTTTCTGTTGGCATTTCAAACCCATGGTGACAACAACAACAACAACAACAACAATAAAAACAAACAAACAAACAAACAAACAAACAAAAAAAACAAAAAAAAAACAAAAAAAAACAACAACACCACTAAGCATAGTTATCAATCTACACAACAAATATAACAATGAAAAATTCACTCAACCAAACCAATTTTCCATGAAAAACATCTTATATCCTCGTATACATCAAGCATAAAATAGAAAAAAATTCACCCCCAAAGAAAATGGTAAACACTGATCAGGAACCCAATTTCCCATGAAAAAAAAAAAAAAAAAAAAAAAAAAAAAACCCTTTCTGTTGGCATTTCAAACCCATGGTGACAACAACAACAACAACAAGAAAAAAAACAACCCAAACAACCAACCAAGAAACCCCCCTCAAACGTATCCTTCTTCACAAATAACTCCTGCAAAAACACAGACAAAAACAAACACCAAAACACACACACCCATACTCACGCACACACGCAGGCCACCTTTATTTTTTTCAAGAGCTCAGTCTCAAACCATAGTAAACACTCATGCATACCCACAAACCCATCATCAACAAACATGTACAACAAGCAACATTCCCAAAAATACCGATCTAAAACTTGAACTCCAAGGTCAACCTATCATGGGACAAGCTACAAAGCGCGTCATAAGCCCAAAAATGCTCGAACCTCTCTAGAGGCCATCGCAAAAAGTCTACCAACAAACGGACTCTGACTCGTGCCAGGAAATAAGCAGTGATATCCCCCCGACCTAAAAGGCTTCTTATCAAAGCGAGCCCTGTTTCTGCACCGCCAGATCGGGTACCGATATTCAAACAGCACAACCAGAAATGCCGCCTTCTCTACATGACGGGAGCCAGAACCGCCGAGGACCGAAAACTGAACACATTCCAGCGATACACCAACGCCTTCGATGCCCTTACTACACTTTGCCAAAAAGGACTTCGCCCCCTGCACCAAGGGACAATAATAGAATAAATGAGGAACTGTCTCTGTTTCTTTATGACACAAACTACAGTGCAGCTCGACTGGCATGTGGAAAAGTCGTAAACGGTAGGCTACCGGAAGGATGTCGTGCGCCAGTTTGAAAGAAACGTTTAAAACAACAGGGTCCAGAAGCCCGTTGGCCAGGCCACTGAAAACCGCGGCAAAATCGACCCCCGGAAAAACGCGGATGACCCGAGGGTCTCTTCATATCTGATCGTGAAGTGCTTATAAAAAAAACCGGCATCTGGCTCCCTTCACCAAAGAAAGGGCTGGCGAGTCCCGAAAAACCATAGTAAGAACCTCCGAAAGGTGTTTGTAAAACGGAGGAAGGTCCTCGCCGCAATGCGGGAAAGAGTTCGAAAATCTGTACGCGCTAAAACGCACCAGGCGCAACCCTAACCACACGTGTTCGAAAGGGACCCAACACAGGCTGTTGTCGTCAATAATAATTTTGGAAACTTGCGATAACAATAAGCTGAAAATTTTCCATTTAATGTTGATGACACCCACACCTCCTTTGCTTTTAGGCAGATACATTGTGCTACGCGCTAAGAATTCCGTGGAGCTGTTCCAAAAAAAGGAAAAGACCGCCTGCTCAATTTTCCTCAGGAAAACATCTGATAAATGAACAACGGAAGCCAGGTACCATAATTTTGATAAAACCATGGTGTTAACAATGACGGCGCGACCGTACACCGACATCATGTGCCCCTTGTACATATTCAAGGTACGTTTAATTTTCGCCAAAACGGGACCCCACATCTCGTCATCTGTGACCGAACCGAACCAAACCCCGAAAACTTTTAAACTGTCCACCCAGGCGATTCCAAAGGGGTGGTCCGACCGCGACTTCCACTTTCCCCAGAAAAGGCCTTTGCACTTGGCTTTGTTTAATCTCGCCCCAGAGCCGAGACCAAAATAGCGATACCATTCAATAACTTTGCCCACCGAATCTTCGTCCGTCAAAAAGAAATTGCTGTCATAAGCAAAAACCGAGGCTTTCTGCGGCTCCTTCTGACCCGGAATGCGGAAACCGCTAACCGAGGGATCCTTCCGGATTTTTGCCAAGATGGGTTCCATACAGAGGACGTACAACAAGGGTGACAAACTGCACCCCTGTCGCACCGACCTACCGACAGAAAAAGGCTCGGAAATGAACTGGTTAACTAAAACGCTGCTTGATAGATTGTTATATATTGCCCTGACCCAACGTAAAAACCCCTCCCCCACCCCAAAGGCTTCCAGGGTGCGGAAAAGGTAATCATGAGCTACTCGATCGAAAGCCTTCTCCTGATCCAGGCTTAAGAGAATGACCGGAAGATTCTTGGCAGCGCTATAATCAAGAATGTCACGAACTAAATGGCAGCTATCGACTATCGATCTTGCAGGTACAGCGCAAGTTTGATCAGGATGAACAATCTGGTTTAAGACCAACTTGAGTCTGTTACAAAGCAGTTTCGTTAGAACTTTATAATCCACGTTTAATAACGATATAGGTCGGTAGTTTTTTAAAGACTGACAATTGGCCTCATCTTTACATATCACCGATATGTAAGAAAGCCTTTGAGAAGGCGACATCTCCCCACAAACTGGAAAGAAATTATATAAACGAACCAAAACCGGCATCAGCTGATCCAGAAAGGCGACATAAAATTCTTTTGTCAAACCATCGCTACCAGGCGACTTACCGGAGCACATGCTCCGTAAAGAGACTCTGACCTCCTCCTCTGTGACCGGCAACCCCAAGCGCTCGGCATCATCAGCCTCGACTCTGGGCAATCCGGACAGCAAATCATCAACAACAGCGCCGTCGTTGTCCTCCCTGGAAAAAAGAGAGGTATAATAACCCCTGAAGGCCTGCAGAATCGTCCTAGAATCTGAGCACCTGTCACCCTGCATGTTGACAACCTCCCGAATAGTCTTCTTTTTACCCTGAAAAAGTTCTTTTCGTAGAAAAAATTTCAATGGCCTTTCTCCCTCTCCCAAAGACTGGGCTTTGGATCGAACAAGGCAACCACGCAATTTTTCCTTTTGACGTTGCAAAATTTGATCCTTGACAGTTTGGGCCTCATCCCACTTCCCCTGTTTACAAAGAAAGAAAAATTCCTTTTGAAGAGATTTGAATTCAAAATTCTCCCTTTTTTTCTTATTCTGTGAAAATACAATTGTAGTTTCCTTTATTTTACATTTGAGATTATCCCACCACCGCAGGAGATCGCTATCGGCTGGTTTAGAATCAACATGCGACTGGATTAAAAGAGACATGAAATCTATGTAGCCCATATCCTGTAACAAGTTGTTGTTGAATTTCCAGTAAGACGGGCCAACCTTCACATGACAAAAAGACGACAAGAAAAGAGCGACGGCCAAATGGTCTGAAAAAGAATACAAAACATGTTTAATGCTGGATATGGCTGGCTTCAAGCAGTCAGAAACATAAAACCGATCCAAACGACAGCTAATATTTTGTCTACACCATGTATATTCCTGCCGCCCTGGAAAACGGCAGCGAAACGCATCCACCAAATGAAATTCTTTCACCAGGACCGCCAACTCCTCCTGTCCCTCCCTACCCCTATTGGCATTACCTCCCCTCTTATCTAATAATAAGTCGTCAACACAATTAAAATCACCCCCCAAAACAATGGGCTTTGCACATAACATTACAGAATACAAGTCGTGAAAAAAATCCTTTCTCTCCTTTGGAATATTGGGGGCATACACACTTACAAAACGAAAAGAATATTCCTCAAAGCCGATGTCCACATAAACGTAACGACCAAAATAATCAAAGGCAAAAGCTTCAACATGACATTCAAAATCTTTACTGATATATATGCCGACTCCCTTCCCCCTATTATTGGTGAGGGACCAATACACCCTCCCTCCCAACCGAGCCTCTATCGCTTTCCCCAGACTCATACAGTGTACCGGAGTCTCCTGTAAAAAACAAACTTCCACCCTATTTTCTCTCAAAAATAACTTCAAAAATTCCACCCTCTGTGGGCCTCTTAAACCGTTACAATTTAACGAAAAAATATGAACCATAGTTATTTGTTAAACAAACCACACACACATACACACACACACACACACACACACACACACACACACACACACACACACACACACACACACACACACACACACACTTCGCACTACCCATTAACTAGTGATTTTTTTTAGCACGCCTGGCGTGGATGCGCTTTGGCACCTGCGAGGCTTTCAATACGTTTGCTAATCTTGTCACATCTGAGCCCCCCAGCATCAAGTCCGGGGTTGTAGGGGTGGGCTGTGAAATTAGCCTGGGCCTTAGAGGTGGGTCCTGGCCACAGGGGTTCTCCACCTCCTGGCTGTCCTCCATTGCGTCTACCATGGCAACCTCCTTGAAAGCGGTACTGCCCCCGCCCATAAGGACGACACCAGCGTCCCCTCCATCCTCCAGACCAGAGGCAACCTCCACCTCGGCTACCGCCTGGTCTTGCGCTCCCTCCTCCTCAACAGCAACGGTCTGGTCCAGTGGCACCTCCTCCCCATCCTCCGTCGCTGTCTGCAGCTCCACCTCTGCCGCCACCACCTGCCCTGGCGGCAAACCCTCCATTTGCGATGCAGAGTGCTCTCCTGCTGGCACTTGTGGGGCTGCGCCTTCCTCCTCAGAATCTGATGATAGGGACAACCCACAATCCTGGCTCACAGTTGGCTTAAGGATTGTCAACCTTGGCTTCTCCCACCGCCGGGGAGGAAAACTGACGGTCGGCTGCACTGGAGGCTGCTCCCCCCGAGGCTTGCGGGCATCCCTCCGAATGCCTTGAATTTGATCGCACTGGGCCCGCTGATGGCCCATTCTTTTGCACTTCAGGCATAGGGGTTCCCTGCCGGTCACCTTAAAAAGAGCTTGAAAACTATAATCAACAAAATTCACCACATGGGGAAGCTGATCCCAAAATCTCCTGGTGGACAGAAGCCTGTAGCACCTGGTGCCGTTGAGAAGCCCATCATGGACATCTCGCTCCATTCTGGAACTTACAATGGTAAAGCCTCGCTCTCGAAAAAAATCGTCAAAGAAAGACTCTTCTATGTGAAGGGGTGTCCAATGAATACGGACTTCATTTAGGACAGATGACTCCTGACTTATGAAAACAGAAACTTCTCCAATTTTGAACTCCTTGACCTCCTTTAAAAAGAAACTTGCTGAAGATTCCGAAGGAACGAAAAGTAACAAAAACTTCGAAAGGACTTTCTCCTTTCCACATCCCAATGATGTCATCGACGCCTTTTTCTTTTAAAATCTTCAGAAACTCCCCTCGGGAAACAAATGCAGCTCCCCTACCAAACAAATGAAAACGCAAGGTTCTGTCCTGCACAACTCTGGAAAAGTAATCAGGGTTGAAGCCCTTGAAGGATTCCATCACCAACAACAGGATAAACCGTGAAGATCACGTAGACAGCAGCAGACCAGCAGCAGCAGCAACAGCAGCAGCAGCAGCAGCAGCAGACCAGTAGCAGCACCCCAACCCCCCCCCCCAAAGACTGTAGACCAGCAACAAGAAACACTGCCTGTAATCACGATACATTGAAGCACACAAGGATACACAGGTGTGAAACAGACAGTGAAGTATTACAAGTAAACAGTAAACTATATCATCACTGCTTTTAATTTGTTCTTTGGTTTGTAGAACTCTCATAAACCAGGACTCAACTTTAACTTTTGAATAATGAACAATAAAGTACGTAGAGTAGGACTTTTTTTCTAGATTTTCTTTTTGCAAAATATTTCCATTTATTATGAGAAAAAAAATCAGCAGCATACAACAAAATTCTTTGAAATAATCAAAAAAATATACACAGAGAAAGAAAGAGGACTCTTGGCACAAAGTTTCTTCCCTTTTTTTCTTGGGATTACTTTTCTTAAGTAACTGTCTTACAGGTGTCTGTGTCTCATCTGCCTCTCTTTGTCTGTCTATCTGTCTGTCTGCCTGTCTGTCTGTCTGTCTGTCTGTATGTCTTACTCTCTCTCTCAATCATTAAGAATTTTATTGAATATAGATAAAACACACACTTGTAAAACACATTTTAGCAGGACAGTTATTGTTATGATCTAGATCATTAACTTTCAATTTTCTTATTTTTTTCTTTTATTTTCCAGGACAATGAAAGCAGATCTCATGAGATTTTTTTGCATGTAGTCCCCGTGTGTTTGTGGTTTTGCAAATTTTCTCATCTGTTCCCACAGAAACGCAATGACCTACTCTTCAAAAAGCAGAACAGGTCAAAGTGTGTGCACACAGAAGAAGAAGAAGAAGAGTTGTGAAGAAGCAGAAGAAGAATTACGAAGAATTGCAAAGAAGTGCAAAGAAAAATTGCGAAAAAGAATTATTAAGAAGAAGAAGAATTGCTAAGAAGAAGAAGAAGAAGAATTGCTAAGAAGAAGAATTGCTAAGAAGAAGAAGAATTGCTAAGAAGAAGAAGAATTGCTAAGAAGAAGAAGAAGAAGAAGAAGAAGAAGAAGAAGAAGAAGAAGAAGAAGAAGAAGAAGAAGAAGAAGAAGAAGAAGAAGCTGCTGCTGCTGCTGCTGCTGCTGCTGCTGCTGCTGCTGCTGCTGCTGATGATGATGATGATAATGACGACAATCACAATGACGATGACTACGACAACAATGACAATGACGACGATGATGATGATGATGATGATGATGATGATGATGATGATGATGATGATGATGATGATGATGATGATAAATGCCTGGTTCTGGAAATTTTTAATTTGTTTGAACCAAATATACATCATAACTATAAAGGGATACAGCAAAATGGATTTTTCGCATTAAATGTCACAGAATATCAATGATAATAAACAATATAATTATATGATGCACCATAACACAGTACAGGGCCACGGGCAAACGCAAACACACACTAACAACGCACAGACAAACACAGGTCCGGGCACACACACCTCTCAAGAATAAAGCCCATTTCGAGATCATGTGACAAAAGACCGGATTGAGACCAACTTCAACTCAACTTTGCGCAGTAACAGAACCCATGGCACCATGAGAGTGTTCTATTGCAGGCATGCACACTTTACTAACATGTTTGATATGCGTGGCGTTGGTCTTGTGGGAACACCATAGCCCCGAAGAGGGCAGCCTGTCTTTCATTATCATCATCATCATCCTTTACACCCAGTGGTATGTAGGGCAGCAACAAAGACTTTCTACCCCTGCCTATCCTGGGCCAGCCTGGTCAATGAACTCTAAGAGTGTTGCATGGCTTCCATCTCATATTCCACTGTCCTCCTCCATGTTGTTCTTGGTCTTCATATCTTTCTCTTGCCGTCTGGGGTCCAGTGCAGTGCTGTTCTTGCGATAGATTGTGTGTCTCTCCAGAGTATATGCCCAATCCATCTCCATCTCCGTTTGCTAACGATGGTGCCCATGTCAGTTTTCTTGCATTTCCTCAATAGATCTTCATTGGAAATCTTTTCTGGCCAAAAGATTCGAAGGATTCTCCTTAGACAGATGGTGTGGAAGGATCTAAGTTTGGCAAGATCCATCTGGGTCATCCTCCAACATTCAGATCCATACAGGATTGTAGACACAACACAGCTCTGTACAACTTCAGCTTGGTGTTGGTACCATACTGTGGAGATCTCCAGATGTTGTTCATCTCCCTAAACATTCCTGGCCTTTCCCAGTCTGCTGTGGATGTCTTCTTTGGTGCCGCCCTCAGGTTTCATGATGCTGCCCAGATACGTGAATTTGCTGCCTGGCGTAAATCTGTTCCATTTGTTTTTTTTCCATTTAAAGCCGAGCCTGTCTTTGATATAGCATTTTTTTTAGAATAAAAGCAAGGACAGTGTTCGCAAAAATACGTATCCGTCATATATGAACACACAAAAAATGCAGACACAAACGGAACTGCGCGCACACATGCCGAGCATACCCTCCCCCTCCCCCAAGAATAAGGTGCATGTCGAAAAGATTTGACAAACGGGCGGTTTGAGTCCTGTTCTTCCCTGACTTTTGCACAGTAAGAGAGACCACGGCACCAAGAGAGTGCTCTGTTGTATGCATGCATACTTTACTAGTATCTTTGATATATTTGGCGCCGGACTTTTGGCGACATCAAATGCACAACACGAAGATAGCAGACTTTTAAAAAATTATTTTATTTATTCTTTTATATCCAGGATAAGGGAATAAGCACTCATGTGCTTTTTTTACATGCAGTCCCCGTGAGTATGCAGTTTTGTCAATCATGTCATCTGTTCCTAACGGCACACAATGGCCTACTCTCTCGAGGCAGGCTTGACTATAACAAGTTTGTCCAAAGAAAGCTGGTACAGTGTACGTAATACGATGTAGTTGTAGACATGATGATGAAAATAGTAATAATACAATATGCAGAACTACAGAAAAGTGCAGGGCCACTGCCACGAGAAATGTGCACATGCATGCATACACCACTGATACAGCCGCCCTCTCCTCCTCACCGCCCCCCCCCCCCTCCCCCCATCAAGAATAAGGCCCGTTTAGAGAAGATGTGACAATTGGGCGGTTTAAGTTCTGGCCTATCCCGACTTTTGCACAGTAAAAGACCCCATGGCACCAAAAGAGTGTTCTACTATATGCGTACACTCTTTGCTAGCATCTTTGTAATGCGTAATTTCCGTCTAATTTCTGTGATATTGTTTCTGGACATCTTGCTGTGTTTCTTTTTGTTATCAAGTGTTGTTGATATTTAAATTATTTGTCAAATCTGTCTGTCTGTGTGTCTGCCTGTCTCTGTCTCTCTCCCTGGGTAGAGAGAGAGTGAAAGAGATAGATATCTATATATACATATATAATATATAATATATAATACACAATATATAAAAATATATAAATATGTATGTTTATATACAAATAGAGAGAGAAAGAGGAAGAGAGAGAGGGAGAGAGAGAGAGAGAGAGAGAGAGAGAGAGAGAGAGAGAGAGAGAGAGAGAGAGAGAGAGAGAGAGAGAGAGAGAGAGAGAGAGAGAGAGAGAGAGAGAGAGAGAGACAGACAGACAGACAGAGAGAGAGAGAGAGAGAGAGAGAGAGAGAGAGAGAGAGAGAGAGAGAGAGAGAGAGAGAGAGAGAGAGAGAGAGAGAGAGAGAGACAGAGAGAGAGACAGAGACAGAGACAGAGACAGAGACAGAGAGAGAGAGAGAGAGAGAGAGAGAGAGAGACAGACAGACAGACAGACAGACAGACAGACAGACAGACAGACAGACAGAGACAGAGACAGACAGACAGACAGACAGACAGACAGAGATAAACAGAGAGACAGAGAGACAGAGACAAAGATAGATAGAGAGACAGAGAGAGACAGACAGAGAGAAACAGACAGAGAGACAGACAGACAGACAGACAAAGACAGAGAACACACACAAACACAAACACACACACACACACACACACACACACACACACACACACACACACACACACACACACACACACCCCAATATAAAAAAATGAGATGGAAAAAGAAAAGAAAAACACGAACAAAGAACCAAACCAAAAAATAAAATGAAACCAAAAAAAAAAAAAAACAGAGTCAGGGAAGGTAAACCAGCAAGGGAGAGGAGATGGGTACCGCCCTCTAAATGCTGGCCCCTAGAGAAGCTGAGGTCTCTGACACCTCGCTTCCCTATGACCACATATGTTATGGGACACCTTTGCCTTAAACTTTTACAACAGCATGCAACAAAGCACAGTGCAGGGTCTCAGTTGCAGGCACACTCATAAACAGGAGCACAATCGAGCATGCCTGTGTACACGCCTACCCCCTCCCCATTAATTATTGCATGATGATCAATGGTGATGGAGATGATGTAATGTAAGCATCATCACATCATTCTCATCAATCATCATGCAATGAAAAAGCTTAGCAGAAGCAGAAAAAAAAATATTGCATGATGATCAATGGGGATGAGGATGATGTAATGGTTCTTAATGCAAGAAAACAGCCCCAAAGAAGACAGCATGTCTTCAATATATATCAAGTCTGTTGGAACAAAGCTAGCAAAGTTTACCCAACAATACATAGTATTATTTTTTTGCTAAGTGACACTCCTCTGTGTGAGGGGAAAACATGCTCATCAAAGGCATGTACAAAAATTGCCCTTCTAAAGTCTGTTTATCTAACATGAACAAATATTTTACTGATAATTATTACAGATCTCAGTCTACTGACAAGTAGGCTTTTAAATATTATTCATTTATTACGCAAGAAAACATTACTGCTTGTAATCACATTTTTTTCATTTTTATAAATCATCTTTATTCAATTTTTACATGTGCACAACATACGATTATCATGACAACAAAATCAACACAACATCACTCATTTTTCAAAGCTCGAACAACTCCTCACACACATGGACAGCAAGAAAAAGAAGAACTTTAAAACTTTCCCAACATTCACACAGCATAAAAAGACAACTCAGAATAGAAAAAAGGAGACAACCACCCGCACACACGCATTTTTATGCACAAACATTTGCACACACACCTAAGCTCAAAACCCACTCCCCACTCACCACCAATAGTTATCCTTAAACACAACAAGTATAGTTTCCAATCTACTCAACAAATATAACATAGAAAAATTCACTCAACTAAACCAATTTTCCATGAAAAACATCTTGAAAAAAGCCTCTTCCCATGGTGATCATAATAGATCATAGACAATCAGTGACAATCGAAAAGAAGCACTGATCAGCAACCCAATTTTCCATGAAAAACCTCTAGCAAAAAACAACATTCTGTGGGCATTTCAAACCCATGGTGAAAAAAAACAAAAACAACAACAACAACAACCAAGAAACGTCCCTCAAACCGTATCCTTTTTCACAAATAATGCCAGCAAAAACACAGACAAAAAACACACACCAACACACACACAGGCATACTCACACACACGCGCACACACACGCACACATGCAGGCCCACCTTTATTACCTCAAGAGCTCAGTCTCAGACCATAGGAAACACTCGTGCACACCCACAGACCCATCATCAACAAACATGTACAACATGCAACGTTCCCAAAAATACTGATCTAAAACTTGAAATCGAAGGTTGACCCATCATGCGACAAGCTACAAAGCGCATCATAAGCCCAAAATGCCATCGCGAAAAGTCTACCAACAGGCGGACTCTGACTCGTGCCAGGAAATAAGCAGTGATATCCTCCGACCTAAAAGGCTTCTTATCAAAGCGAGCCCTGTTTCTACACCGCCAGATCGTGCGTAGGGATATTCGAATAACAGGATCAGAAATGCCCTTCTCCACGTGAGGGGAGCCAGAACCCCCAGGACCGAAAACCGAACACATTCCAGCGATACACCGACGCCTTCAATGCCCTTACTACACTTTGCCAAAAAGGACTTCGCCCCCTGCACCAAGGGACAATAATAGAATAAATGAGGAACTGTCTCTGTTTCCTTATGACACAAACTACAGTGCAGATCCACCGGCATGTGGAAACGTGTAAAGGGTAGGCTACCGGAAGGAATTAATTATTGCATGATGATCAATGGTGATGGAGATAATGTAATGTAAGCATCATTACATCATTCTCATTCTCATCAATCATCATGCAATGAAAAAGCTTAGCAGAAGCAGAAAAAAAATGTATTGCATGATGATCAATGGGATGAGGAAGATGCAATGACTCATAATGCAACAAAACAGCCTCAAAGAAGACAGCATGTCTTCAATATATATCAAGTCTGTTGGAACAAAGCTAGCAAAGCTTACCCAACAATACATAGTATTATTTTTTTGCTAAGTGACACTCCTCTGTGTGAGGGGAAAACATGCTCAACAAAAGCATGAACACAAATTGCCCATCTTGCATCAGTTTATTCAAAGTAACATGAAGAAATATTTTACTTATAATTATTACATATCTCAGCCTACTCACAAGTAGGCTTTTAAATATATTTGTTGTAAAGATCACACATACAACTGCCTGTAATCACTATTTTTTTTTTTTTTTTTTTTTGTAATCACATTTTTTTTTTTAAATAAATCATGTTTATTCACTTTCTCATGTGTACATCATACAATTTTCATGACAACAAAAACAACACAACATCACTCATTGTTCAAAGCTCAAACAACTCCCTCACACACATGGACAGCAAGAAAAAGAAAAAAAAACTGTAAAACTTTCCCAACATTCACTCAGCATAAAAAGACAAAAGAGAAAACCACCGGCACACACGTTTTATGCACAAACATTCGCACAAACATTCGCACACACACCTAAGCTCAAAACCACACTCCCCAGTCTCCACCAATAGTTATCCTTATACACAACAAACATAGTTATCAATCTAGACAACAAATATAACATTGAAAAAATTCACTCAACCAAACCAATTTTCCATGAAAAACATCTTGCTTCCTCGTACACATCATGTACAAAATAGAAAAAAATTCACCCCCAAAGAAAATGGCAAACACTGATCAGGAACCCAATTTCCCATGAAAAACCTCTAGAAAAAAACAACTTTCTGTTGGCATTTCAAACCCATGGTGACAACAACAACAACAAGAAAAAAAAACCAAACAACCAACCAAGAAACCCCCCTCAAACCGTATCCTTCTTCACAAATAACTCCTGCAAAAACACAGACAAAAACACACACCAACACACACACAGCATACTCACACACACGCACACACACGCT
>JASPKP010000226.1:25000-50000 GCA_030674155.1 Stramonita haemastoma
TATATATATATATATATATATATATACAAAAAAAAAGTTTGAAAATCGGAACATTCTATGAAAAATTATAACAAGTTGAGATGATAGACTGCAGGAAAAGACAAAATGAGAAATTGACAGGTTTAGCATTATGAACAGTAGTCAGTGTGAGGGTTTGGGTATTTTTAAAACATGTTTTAAAGCAAAAGGATACAAACTTATGACTTAATATTTCACTACAAGGTAGAACAATGACTAGAGTTTTATAATCAATCAAAATCTCAAAATTTGATAACTTGACCTCACCTACATAAAATGGCTCCCAGCAGAAAAGTGGGTTAGGTGCTAAGGGACTCATTTCTGGTGGAGTGTCACACATACGGGCAGACTTTTAAAAATTTATTTTATTCATTCTTTTATAACGAGGATAAGGGAATAAGCACTCATGTGCTTTTTTTTTTTTTTTTTTTTTTACATCCAGTCCCTGTGTGTATGCAGTTTTGTTCATCGTGTCATCTGTTCCTAACGGCACACAATGGCCTACTCTTACGAGACTGGCTTGACTATAGCAAGTTTGTCCAAACGAAAGCTGGTACAGTGTACGTAGTACTACGTAGCTGTAGACATGATAATGAAAATAGTAATAATACAATATGCAGAACTACAGAAAAGTGCAGGGCCACTGCCACATGATACCCCGCACTCTCCTCCTCACCGCCCCCCCCCCCCCTCCACACACACACACCCCCCTCAAGAATAAGTCCCCTTTCAAATAATTATTCCTTTGACTGCAATTGCCACTTTTAAATTCTGATAAGTGTCCTACTGTAAGGTACCACAGCAGGGGGAGTTTCAATCACCACCGGGACCTCTGATGAGGGCTCATCCAGGATAAAAAATTCAGTCAGGTCAAGCCCAAAGCAGGATCCTTACTCAATAATTCCCCAAATGCTGCCTTCAAAAGGTTTTTACCTTATAGTTGATTTTAAAAAAAAATTGACAATCACCATTTTTATGACTGGAGTGAAGTTAAAACTGGTTACCTGCACTTTGTTTTTTCCTCTATATTTTCTCAATTATATATATATATATATATATATATATATATATATATATATATATATATATATATATATATATATATATATATATATGTGTGTGTGTGTGTGTGTGTATGTGTGTGTGTGTGTGAGGCTCCACCACATAATGATTCGCATAGTACCAGAGGTCAATAATATTGTTAGTTATTGAGATGTCAATAATTTGCAATAAAATGGCTACACAATACCAAAAAAACCAGATTGAAAATCGGAAAATTCTATGAAAAATTATAACAAGTTGAGCTGATGGACTGCAGGAAAAGACAAAATGAGAAATTGACAGGTTTAGCATTATAAACAGTAGTCAGAGTGAGGGCTTGGGTATTTTTAAAACATGTTTTTAAAGCAAAGGGATACAAAATTATGTCGTGATATTTCACATCAAGGTAGAACAATGACTAGAGTTTTATAATCAATCAAAATCTCAAAATTGATAACTTGACCCCACCTACATAAAATGGCTCCCAGCAGAAAAGTGGGTTAGGTGCTAAGGGACTCATTTCCTGGTGGAGCCTCCACACACACACACACACACACACACACACACACACACATATATATATATATATATATATATATATATATATATATATATATATATATATATATGTGTGTGTGTGTGTGTGGGGGGGGGGGGGGGGTGTGGGTGTGTGTGGGTGTGTGGGTGTGGGTGCAAGTGGTTTCATCATCTTTACCAAGTTAGATAAACTAAAAAGAGTGTATTTACTAAATGACCCTCCTGTGTGTAAGGGGAAAAACACTCAACAGAGGGATGTATGCAAATCACTCATCCAAGATAAGATGAACTAAATATCTTACATCTATTACAGATCTCAGCCTACTCACAAGTAGGCTTTTAAATATATTCAGTATCGGCAACACTACTGCCTGTAATCACTATACATTGAAAGACACAAGAATATACAGGTGTGAAACAGGCAGTGAAGTATTACAAGTAAACAGTAAACTATATGGTCACTGCTTTTCATTTGTTCTTTGGTTTGTAGAACTCTCATTAACAAGGAATCAACTTTAACCTTTGAATAATGAATAATAAAGTAAGTGAAGTAGGATTTATATTCTAGATTTTCTTTTTGGAGAATATTTCCATTTATTATGAGAAAAAAATCAGCGGTAGACAATGAAGTTCTTGAAAGTAATCAGAAAATCATACAAAGAGAAAGAAAGAGGACTCTTGGCACAAAGTTTCTTCCCTTTTTTTCTCGGGATTACTTTTCTTTAGTAACTGTCTTACAGGTGTCTGTGTCTCATCTGCCTCTCACTGTCTGTCTGTCTGACTGTCTGTCTCCCTTTCTCTCTCTCTCTCAATCTCTCTCCCTTAATCACTAAAAAGTTTGATATGCAGAATTACAGAAAAGTGTAGGGCGAAATCAAGTCAAGTCATGTCAAGTCAAAAGCACCATAATCATCCCTGAAGGGCAATTACAATACTGACAGGCATATTGATATAAATCATAATCAAACATACCAAGTAGCTAGACAATTTGTTCAAACATTATATAACTTCAAATACAAATGTCACAAACACTTACATATTATGGGCTCTGGCACACACACACACACACACACACACACCACACACACACACACACACACACACACACACACACACACACACACACACACACACACACACACACACCACACACAAAAGATGAGATAGAAAAACAGAAAAACACGAACTAAAAACCAAACAAAAAGAAATCAAAACCAAAAAAAAAACAGGGTCAGGGAAGGTAAAGCAGCAAGGCTGAGGATATGGGCGCTGCCCTCAACATGCTGGCCCCTAGAGAAGCTGAGGTGTCTGATGCCTGGCTTCCCTACGACCACACATGTTATGGGACACCTTTGCCTTTACCTTTCACAACACCATGCAACAAAGGACAGTGCAGGGTCTCCGTGGCATGCACACTCATAAACACAGCACAATGAGCATGCCACCTGTACAGGCCTACGGGCCTACCCCCTACACACCAACCCCCCCACCCCTCACCCCACCCCACCCAAAAAAGGCTTTTTTGTTGTTGAAAATGTGACAAAAGGCCAGTTTAGGTCCTGTCTTACCCCAACCTTTCCACAGTAAAAGAGCCCAGAGCTTTGTGAGTGCTCTGCTGTGTGAATACCTACTTTACTAGCATCTTTAATATGGGTGGCACTGTTCTTGTGGCGATAAAACAGCCCCCCCCAAAAAAAGACAGTCTGTCTTGAATATATATCAAGTCTGTTGGAAGGAAAGCTAATAAAGTGTACCCAACAATACAGAGTATAATTAATAATAATGATAATAATACATGGAATTTTTATAGTGCTATATCTTGTAAAAAGAAATCAAAGCCCTTGCATTCGACCTACACAATACACAATCAACAACAATTTACAGTTTTAACAAATTCAAATATACACACACACGCACGCTGCGCGTGCGCACACACACCTACAAACCTTATGCACTTTTGCAGGCGGATGTTGAAGGCAGGGACAGGTAAGAGATGGAAGCCAAAGGAGAAAAACTTAGGTTTGAAATAAGTGTGTCTTGAGGTTGGATTTAAAGGTGTCATAAGTAGGCTTTTGCCGGAGGGAGAGAGGAAGGTCGTTCCAGATCGATGGACCAGAAACAGAGAAAGAGCAGCGGCCAACGGTAGATAGGTTGAATCTGGGTATTCTTAAGGACAAAGTATCTGCCAACGAGGGGAGGGAGCGAGAAGGTGTGTACAAGTGAAGACATTCACAGAGGTAGGAGGGTGCAGCATCCTGGAGACATTAAATTTTGTAACAGAGTGTATTGATCTTGTAGTTTACTCTCTGTGGTAGGGGCAGCTAATGGAGAGATTGCAAGAGAGGGGTAATGTGCTCAGATTTTTTTCTTTCTGAGGACCAGACGAGCTGCAGAGTTTTGTATACATTGAAGGGAGTGGAAGGATGATGCTGCCAGACCAGCCAAAAGAGAATTGCAAAAGTCCAGATGTGAGAAAATAAGAGAAGAGACAAGTTTGGATGTTGCATAAGTGGACAGGTACTTTCGAATTGCGCTAATACGCCGTAGTTGATAGTAGCATGACTGACAGATTTGGGTAATGAATTTTTGCATGGAGAGAGTGTTGTTGAAAACCACTCCTAGATACTTCACAGAAGTTAATGGCGGGAACTGATGTATTGCTGAATTCTATCTATCTATCTATCTATCTATCTATCTATCTATCTATCTATCTATCTATCTATCTATCTATCTATCTATCTATCTATCTATCTATCTATCTATCTATCTATCTCTCTATCTCTCTATCTATCTATCTACCTATCTCTCTATCTATCTATCTATCTATCTATCTATCTATCTATCTATCTATCTATCTATCTATCTATCTATCTATCTATCTATCTATCTATCTATCCATCCATATCTATCTATCTATCTATCTATCTATCTATCTATCTATCTATCTATCTATCTATCTATCTATCTATCTATCTATCTATCTATCTATCTATCTATCTATTTGAGGGCAACCTGATGTGTTTTTTAAGGGCAGCTTCAAAAAGCCACAAGGATATCAAATATTCCTTTGAATGCAATTGCCACTTTTAAAATCTGATAAGTGTCATGCTGTAAGGTACCACAGCAGGTGGAGTTTCAGTCACCGATGGGACCTCTGATGGGGGCTCATCCAGGAGCAAAAGTTCAATCAGGTCATGCCCAAAGCATGATCCTTACTCAATAATTCCCCAAATGCTGCCTTCAGAAGGTTTGTAACTTATAGTTGATTAAAAAACAAATATTTGACAAACACCATTTTTATGACTAGAGTGAAGTTGTAACTGGTTACCTGCACTTGTTTTTCTCATCTATATTTTCTCAATTATATCTATCTATCTATCTATCTATCTATCTATGTATCTATCTATCTATCTATCTATGTATCTATGTATCTATCTATCTATCTATCTATCTATCTATCTATCTATGTATCTATGTATCTATCTATCTATCTATCTATATATATATATATATATATATATATATTATATATATATATATATATATATATATATATATATATATATATATATATATATATATACACCAAAAAAAAGATTGAAAATCGGAAAATTCTATGAAAAATTATAACAAGTTGAGATGATAGACTGCAGGAAAAGACAAAATGAGAAATTAACAGGTTTAGCATTATAAACAGTAGTCAGAGTGAGGGCTTGGGTATTTTTAAAACATGCTTTAAAGCAAAAGGATACAAAATTATGACTTGATATTTCACTACAAGGTAGATCAATGACTAGAGTTTTATACTAAATCAAAATCTCAAAATTGATAACTTGACCCCACCTACATAAAATGGCTCCCAGCAGAAAAGTGGGTTAGGTGCTAAGCGACTCATTTCCTGGTGGAGGGTCACACACACACACACACACACACACACACACACACACACACACACACACACACACACACATATATATATATATTTATATATATATATATATGGTTTCATCATCTTTACCAAGTTAGATAAACTAAAAAGAGTGTGTTTGCTAAATGACCCTCCTGTGTGTAAGGTGAAAAACACTCAACAGAGGGATGTATGCAAATCACTCATCCAAGATAAGATGAACGAAATATATATTACATCTATTACAGATCTCAGCCTACTCACAAGTAGGCTTTTAAATATATTTGAGCATTGAAAACACTACTGCCTGTAATCACTATATACATTGAAAGACACAAGAATATACAGGTGTGAAACAGGCAGTGAAGTATTACAAGTAAACAGTAAACTATATGGTCACTGCTTTTCATTTGTTCTTTGGTTTGTAGAACTCTCATTAACAAGGAATCAACTTTAACTTTTGAATAATGAATAATAAAGTAAGTGAAGTAGGATTTATATTCTAGATTTTCTTTTTGGAGAATATTTCCATTTATTATGAGAAAAAAATCAGCGGTAGACAATGAAGTTCTTGAAAGTAATCAGAAAATCATACAAAGAGAAAGAAAGAGGACTCTTGGCACAAAGTTTCTTCCCTTTTTTTCTCGGGATTACTTTTCTTTAGTAACTGTCTTACAGGTGTCTGTGTCTCATCTGCCTCTCACTGTCTGTCTGTCTGACTGTCTGTCTCCCTTTCTGTCTCTCTCTCAATCTCTCTCACTTAATCACTAAAAATTTTGATATGCAGAACTACAGAAAAGTGTAGGGCGAAATCAAGTCAAGTCATGTCAAGTCAAAAGCACTATAATCATCCCTGAAGGGCAATTACAATACTGACAGGCATATTGATATAAATCATAATCAAACATACCAAGTAGCTAGACTATTTGTTCAAACATTATATAACTTCAAATACAAATGTCACAAACACTTACACACTATGGGCTCTGGCACACACACACACACACACACACACACACACACACACACACACACACACACACACACACACACACACACACACACACACACACACACACACACACACACACACACACACACACACACAAAAGACGAGATAGAAAAAAAGAAAAACACGAACTAAGAACCAAACAAAAAGAAATCAAAACCAAAAAAAAACAGGGTCAGGGAAGGTAAAGCAGCAAGGGAGAGGATATGGGCGCTGCCCTCAAAATGCTGGCCCCTAGAGAAGCTGAGGTGTCTGATGCCTGGTTTCCCTACGGCCACACAGGTTATGGGACACCTTTACCTTTACCTTTTACAACACCATGCAACAAAGCACAGTGCAGGGTGGCAGTACTCTCATAAACACAGCACAATCGAGCATGCCCACGTGTACATGCCTACCCCCCCCCCCCCCTATTAATTATTGCATGATGATCAATGGTGATGGAGATGATGTAATGTAAGCATCTCTGGGCAGTAACAGAACCCATGGCATCATGAGAGTGTTCTGCTCTAGGCATGCACACTTTACGAACATATTTGATATGCATGGCGCCGGTCTCTTATGGCGACACAATAGCCCCAAAGAGGGCAGCCTGGCTTTAATATAGCAAGTTTTTCCAGAACAAAAGCAAGTAAAATGTACGCAGTAATACGTAGCAGTCCACATAATAATAACGATAATATACAATCATGATGCACCACAGCAAAGTGCGGGGCCACCGCCATATGCGTACACACAGAAAAGGTAGACACAGACGCAATTGGCATACATGCCCTGGATCATACCCCCCCCCCCCCTTCCCCAAAGAATAAGGTGCATGTCGAAAAGATTTGACAAACAGGCGGTTTGAGTCCTGACCTTCCCTGACTTTTGCACAGTAAGAGAGACCACGGCACCAAGAGAGTTCTCTGTTGTATGCATACATACTCTACTAGTATCTTTGATATAGGTGGCGCCAGACTTATGGCGACATCAAATTCACAACCCCAAGAGGGCAGACTTTAAAAAAAAAAAATCTTTTATATCGAGGATAAGGGAATAACCACTCATGTGATTTTTCACATCCAGTCCCCGTGTGTATGCAGTTTTGTTAATAGTGTCATCTGTTCCTAACGGCACACAATGGCCTACTCTTATGAGACTGGCTTGACTATAGCAAGTTTATCCAAACGAAAGCTGGTACAGTGTACGTAATACGACGTAGTTGTAGACATGATAATGAAAATAGTAATAATACAATATGCAGAACTACAGAAAAGTGCAGGGCCACTGCCACATGCACACATACAAAAACTGCACACACAAACATGAGCACGTGCACGCATACCCCCCATACCCCTTCCCTCTCCCCTCCCCACCCACCCCCCAAGAATAAGGCCCGTTTGGAGAAGATGTGACAATTGGGCGGTTTGAGTCCCGTCCTATCCCGACTTTTGCACAGTAACAGACCCCATGGCACCAAAAGAATTTTTTGCTGCATGTACACACTTTTCTAACATCTCTGTAACACATAATTTCCCTTGTAATTTCTATGATAATTTATCTGGATATGTCCCTCTGTTTCTGCTTGTTATCAAAGGTTGTTGATATTTAAATTATTTGTCAAATCTGTCTGTGTGTCTGTCTGCCTGTCTGTCTCTGTCTCTCTCCCGGCTAGAGAGAGAGTGAAAGATAGAGATATATACATATATATATATATAATATATAATACACAACATATAAAAATATATAAATATGTCTATGTATATATACAGAGAGAGAGGAGAGAGAGAGAGAGAGAGAGAGAGAGAGAGAGAGAGAGAGAGAGAGAAGAGAGAGAGAGAGAGAGAGAGAGAGAGAGAGAGAGAGAGAGAGAGAGAGAGAGAGAGAGAGAGAGAGAGAGAGAGAGAGAGAGAGAGAGACTTCAGACTTCAGACTTCAGACTTCAGACTTTTACTGTACATCGGCCTTGGGCCACAATACAAAAGAATGGTGGGCAAATGGAGTGTGCATGTGACATAAATGTTATACACGTATTGTTACTATCAACGAATAAATACATATGAAATAATGTATCCCCAACAATAAAACACACAAAAAAATTACATCAACTATGTAGTAGATCCAAAGTGTTCATCGCAAAACAATTCACCTGGATCATAATCGACAATATTTTAAACATTGTATTCATCAATATAAGGATATAGTTTTAGAAAGATATCTTGTTTCTTCTTTTGATAGCATGAAAAATAAATTGTGATAAATTATATCTGTCAGAAAGTGTTGTAGCGTTAAGTAGCACGTGCATAGGAAGTCTTTCGGAATTTTTCAGAAACTTAGTTCTCAAATCTTCATAGACAGGACAATTGAATAGAAAGTGTTCTTCATTTTCTATCTGGTCTTTACAAACAGGGCATTTCTTAACTTCGTTTGAACTATTATAACGATATGTATTATTATTCAGTGGTAGAGCATTAAATCGTACTTGAGTAACTGCGAGAGAGAGAGAGAGAGAGAGAGAGAGAGAGAGAGAGAGAGAGAGAGAGAGAGAGAGAGAGAGAGAGAGAGAGAGAGAGAGAGAGAGAGAGAGGAGAGAGAGAGAGAGAGAGAGACAGACAGACAGACAGACAGACAGACAGACAGACAGACAGACAGACAGACAGACAGACAGACAGACAGACAGACAGACAGACAGATATAAAATGAGAGACATGGAGAGAGAGACAGACAGGCAGGCAGACCGACAGACAGAGAGAGAGACAGACACAGAGAGACAGACAGAGAGACAGAGACATACAGACAGACAAAGACATAGAACACACACACACACACACACACACACACACACACACACACACCATTTTTTTTTTTTTTTTTTTTTTTTTTTTTTTTTTTTTTTTTTTTTTTTTTTTTTTTTTTTTGTGTGGACTGTAATGGATCAACATGGCTGACACCCTCACTGTTCAAGCACAGGCCCTTGAAAGTGAGAGGTTAAACAAGTTGAAACCAACACTAGATAGAATTCAAAAAAGATTCTGGTGTGGAGAAAATGAACTTCTAATTTGGCGTAATACATTATTATATAGATATTCAGCTCTTGACAATGAACTCGTCAATATACAATGTATGGACTATGATGATCAAGAGTGCACCCTCCCATCGTCATCTTTGTGGTTATCAAAATCACCTTCCAATCTTTCAAAAACTGTCATCAGAGTGTTTACGTGCCATGATCTACCCTCTAAACGTATTACTCTGAGTTTATATTTTAAATCCAGTGTAGGGGCTGGTACACTTCTGTGCCAGGGAAAAGACTGTGTCAAATGGGACTCCCAGGAATGTGAAAAAATCAACCATTTAGTCCAGTCTTTCTTGACTAATGGGGATGTTGTATCCCTGACAGAATCCCTACTCCTCATGCCAGTGACCTTCATGGACTCTGTTGCTGGTGTGCTACAACCAAAGGCACCAGGAATGACTGTGGAGACAGTGAATATCCCTGACCATGGCATACCCATTCACACTCCATCCACTTCTCCCCTTCATGCTACACTGGAGACAGCTTCCCCAAAGGTTGATATAGTGTTACTGCCACCAACCCCACAGCAAAGCAAAGACAGTTCAGATGGTGCCATGAACTCTGAACTGGACATTAGCTACTCTGCCTCCTTCTCAGAATCTGACCATGAAGGATCATCTCACACCCACTTCACTTCTCCTACAAAAGAGAGGAACACACGCTCGCAGAAATTCCATAAACTGCGCAGAAGAACCCTGTGTGTCACCCCAAAGTCGCTGAGAAAGTCAAGAGCAGCTATAAAATTAGCATGCTACAGCAACAAAATCCAGCAGCTGCAAGATGAAATAGCTGATCTTCAGCTGTTCCAGGCTGAACTTCAAGCTACAGTACTAACCCAGATTGAGGATGCAAAAGAGAGTGCAAAAAATGAACTACGAGCTCACATTGCATCGAAAATGGACACACTGCACTCCCTCAATGACTCCCTGAAGACTGAGATCTCTCAGTTAGACAAAGAAGTAAATGTCCTGAAGAAGGAAAACCATGCCCTGAAAAGTGAAGTGGGAAGCATCCGTGCAGACCTAAAAAAATACAAGCCTGCACGTTCATGCGATGCCTTCACACAGTGTGACAGCAAAGGACTGAAGCCTGCAGCTGATAACAAGGCCGGTTCTGTGCTACCCACCAAGACAACTGCCACTACCACCATGCTGTCTTGCAGTTCTTCACCTCCATCTACAACTAAGCAGCAAGATGGCCACAATGTCAACCCCTGTGACAATACCCAGAACGAACCAGACTCCCTGCAGTCAGATCTACCACAGAAGATCTCTTCATTAGCAGCCTGTGAAAATCAAACTGTGCCCGTGGAATCTAATCTTGATCTTATGCAGAACAATTATCGTGACAGGAAGAGTATATACAATGTTCAGACAGTAAATCGCTTTGACCCCTTGAGTGAGGAAGCCAGTGCTGAACAAACCTGTGTGAACAACAAGGGTCGTGTGCCAGACTGTCCTAGTGCTACCCCAGACCCAGCTCCAAGAGACAAAAAACTTAATCGAAAACCAAGCGAGATTCTCTCTTCTCGCTCTGTTCCCAACAAAAGTTCTGCTCTGCTGATTGGGGATTCAGTCATCAGGGACATAGACCTACGCAGAATAACAAAACAGCATGATTCTTCAAGAATCTGTGTTAGTGGCATGTCAGCAGCTGATTTGTCTGATTGGTTGCAGCAACAAAGTGGTTCTCCTCATCTCAAATGTTTAATTATACATGTTGGTGTCAATGACTGTAGAACCACAGGACAAGTGGCCAGAGATACTTGGTGTGACCTTATTCACCTGGCCAGTCAGGTGTTCCCCAACGCCAGGATTATTCTTAGCTCAATAATCCCAGCCCGTGGCAAACACCATCTCAATACGCTGATATCGCCTTCTAACCACAACATGCAAAAGGCTTGTGAACTGCTGAACACAGAGTTCATTGACAACACACCCACCTTCACAACCCACACTGGTGGTCCAAAGTTAGCTCTGTATGCTAACCTCATTCACCCTAGTCTTGCAGGCACTGCCAAACTGGCTCTGAAATTAAAGCCATTTTATCTCCCTCTCGTTCTCATGTCAGTGACCACAGACGAAATGAAACCATGCTACCCAACCAAGATTCTACATCCCCTCATAGTGACTACCCCCCTGTAGACTCCATGACCCATTATCCAAACCTGAACAGGGGTGACAGTGCTAACACTAATTCCAACAGGGGTGACAGTGCTAACACTAATTCCAAACAAATTGCAAGCGCCTCTGATCGTGCCTTCCCCCCCACCCCCTTTCCCATTGCATGACGTCAGGCAGTCTAGTCAAGGGAATCGCATCAACGGCGTTAGGCCTGATGCGAGCAGCGTTAGGCCTAATGCGAGCCCTGCCCCACATACTGAGTGGACCACTGAGCCAGTCTACTACCCGCCCCATCCCCCACTGAATAGGCCTAGGCCTAGCGCCATGCAGCCTAGTCAGTCAGCCCTCAACCAGTGGTATTCCCCACATCAAGGAATGACCACAGCAGTCACTGGCCAAGCTGGCATGTGGCATAGATCAACGCCGGCTCCTATCAACCCTTACGATCAGATTTTTGCTAACCTAATGGCTTACATGAACTCCCAACGCCAACTGTATGCATAGGCCTAGTCCTCTTTACTCATTATCATGCATAATTATGTTTTAGGGTTTGAAAATGCTTGCCCTATGTGTGTGTGTGTGTGTGTGTGTGTGTGTGTGTGTGTGTGTGTGTGTGTGTGTGTGTGTGTTAGAGAGAGAGAGAGAGAGAGAGAGAGAGAGAGAGAGAGAGAGTGCTTGTGGTGTGTGTGTGTGTGTGTGTGTGTGTGTGTGTATGGGTGAGAGAGAGAGAGAGAGAGAGAGAGAGAGAGAGAGAGAGAGGAGAGAGAGAGAGAGAGAGAGAGAGAGAGAGAGAGAGAGAGAGAGAGAGAGAGAGAGAGAGAGAGAGAGAGAGAGAGATTGCAAAGTTGTAAGTATGTGAATGAATGTGTTGCGGCATGCTGATGGTGGATGCAGATTACCATTTTCTATCACTGATATTGTCTTGGCTAGTGCAGTACTTGCTGGCCAAGTTGTAAGGGTTGTGTCCAGTGCTTTTCTACACATATTAAGCGAATTTTATTTGTTCCAGTACTTGACTGTATATATATATATATATACACACACACACACACACACACACACACACACACACACACACTTATTCTACCCTTTGTTTGTTGACTTGATTGATGATTATGCTTTAGTCACAATTAGTGACTGGTAGGTAGTCACATTATTGTAGTAAGTTTGTCCTTTATTTTAAATTTTGATTGTACTGATTGATGATTGTGTTTTATTGATTGGTGTTACTTACATTACTTACATAGTAAATTTGTCCTTTGTTTTAAATTTGTTTGTTGATTGACTGATTTTGTGCTTTATTGACTGGTATTAGTTACATTACTGTACTAAATTTTTCCCTTTTGTCTTAAAATTTTCATTGTTTGGTTGACTGATAATAGTGCTTTATTGGTCGTTGTCAGTTACATTACTATACCAAGTTCTTCGTTCCATTTTGTTGTATTTTGATTGTTGATTTGACTGATGATGGTGCCTTACTGATTTGTGGTTATATTGCTGCACCAACTTTCTCACTTTTTTGTTTATTCTAAATTTTGTACCACTTTGATTGTTGTTCTTTACCTTTTGATAATTTTCCTTGTTTGCCTAATTTTTTATTGTTGATCTGATTGATGATTGTGCTTCACTGATTGCTTGATAGTACATTACTGTATTCAGTTCTTCTTTCTCTTGTTCGTCTTTTTTTTTTTTTTTTTTTTTTTTTTTTTTTTTTTTTTTTTTTTTTTTTTTTTTTCCTTTCTTTTCTTTTCTTTTTTCTTTTTTCTTTTCGATGATTGTGCTTTATTGACTGGTGTTACTTACATTACTTACATAGTAAGACTGTCCTTTGTTTTCACTTTGATTATTGACTGCTTTTGTGCTTTATTGACTGGGATTAGTTACATTACTGTACTAAATTTTTCCCTTTTGTCTTAAAATTTTCATTGTTGGTTGACTGATAATAGTTTTATTGGTCGTTGTCAGTTACATTACTATACCAAGTTCTTCCTTCCATTTTGTTGTATTTTGATTGTTGATTTGACTGATGAAGGTGCCTTACTGACTTGTGGTTACATCGCTGCACCAACTTTCTCACTTTTTTGTTTTACTCTAAATTTTGTACTACTTTGATTGTTGTTCTTTACCTTTTGATAATTTTCCTTGTTTGCCTAAATTTGATTGTTGATCGGATTGATGATTGTGCTTCACTGATTGGTTGATAGTACATTATCGTACCCAGTTTTTTCTTTCTCTTGTCCTGCAATTTTTTTAATTATTTTTTTAAATACCATGTCTTCTACTCTAGATACATGGCCCTCTCAGGAAGGACTTCGTGTAGGATACCTAAATATCAATAGTGCCAGGAACAAAACTGAGGAAATTTCATCAATTATAGACAATAAAGGAACTAGCTTTCATATATTTTGTGTAGCTGAATCGAGACTTAACAATTTAATTTCTGATTCAGATATGTATATCCCAGGTTATGACACTGTACGACTTGATCCAGTAAGTGTCAGATCTACCGGTTTGCTTTTATACTGTGCGACTTCTTTGTCGTGGAAAAGACTAACGCATCTTGAACAGTTTCATGTAGAATCTATATGGGTAGAAATCACGTTTAGACGCTGTAAATCGATTATACTTGGCTTCATCTACAGGAACCCAGCTGAAACAATTGACTGGTATGATAAATTCAATTCAATGATGGATGCCGCAATTCTAGAGTCCAAAGAAATCTTTCTTATGGGAGATTTCAATATAGATCTGACAGTCCCTGGATCAAAGTGGAATATTAATTATGCCATGTATGGTTTAGAACAAATAATTGATCGTCCAACTCGCATTACTAATAACACTAGCACCCTCATTGATCACATTTACACTACTTCAAAAGCCAACATAGCAGAAACATGCTCAGTGCAGACAGGTTGTAGCGATCACTCTTCCATTTGTTTTACATGGCGGAAAAAAAGGAATAAAGATACCCAAATCAGGACACAAGGAGATATCCTACCGCTCCTTTAGACATTTTGATAAAGATGCCTTTATAAATGATATTCTTAATTCAAACTTAGACTATGTTTATCAGATTACAAATCCAGATGATGCTGTTAACTATTGGATAGAGACATTTATAGCTACCTATGATAAAACATGCTCCATTTATTAAGAAAAGAATAAAATATTTCATGAAACCTCCATGGTTAACAAAAGAAATTGAAAACGAAATGAATCTAAGAGACTATTTATTAAAATCAAAGCAAAAAGATGAATATAAAAAGCAAAGAAACAAAGTTAATTCATTGAAGCGCAAAGCCAAAACAAAATACTTTCAAGATTTGCTGTCTTCAGCCCAAAATCCAAAAGCAATTTGGAAAGCTATTAATACCTTAACTAATAAATCAAGACATAACTCCCAAAAAGTCATAAAAGAAATATCAGCAGAAAACCTTAATTCTCACTTTGCAAACATTGCTGACTCTATAATATCTAATGATAAAACAAAAACAAACGAGCTGATAGAATTAAAACAATACTGTTCATCAAAGAACATCTCATCTGATTTTGTTATACCCCCAATAACAGTAACAGAAGTGCTTAATAGTATACTCAGATTGAAACAGTCAAGATCAAAAGACCTTGACAAAATCGATAGTCAAATATTAAAAATCAGTGCATACGCCATAACTGACACCCTAACCTACATATTTAACTTGTGTATTGACAAAAATTACTTCCCAATGAAGTTCAAACGAGCAAAAGTAATACCCTTACACAAAGCAGGAGACCCAACCAATCCGTCGAACTACAGACCAATCTCCATACTATCAGTCCTATCTAAACTATTAGAAAAACATATACAATTTCACTTACATTCTCATTTTAAAATAAATAATCTAATTAATGAAAACCAGTCAGGTTTTCGTGAAAACCATTCTTGCCATACAGCCTTAATACAACTAATTGAGCATTGTCTTTTGAATATCAATAACAATGAAATCACTGGAGTCCTTTTTCTAGACTTTGCTAAAGCCTTTGACGTTATTAGCCACTCTCTCCTCATCAAAAAATTAAAATGCTATAAAATTTCCGACCAAGTATTATCATTTTTAGACTCATTTCTCAGTAATCGTTATCAACTTGTTGAAATCGGGCCTAGGAGATCAACCTTATTACCCGTGAAATATGGAATACCACAGGGATCAATACTAGGACCACTTCTTTTCTCCATTTATATTAATGACCTACCTCTGCATATCCATTGTTCATGTCAAATGTTTGCCGATGATACATCAATTCAATGTAACAACGATGATTCAAACCAGCTTGTGAAAGATATGCAGGCAGATATCAATAAACTTATCGAATGGACAGAACTCAATCATATGTCTCTTAATTCTAATAAAACAAAATGTATGTTTATAACCACTCGACAAAAAAGACAGAAATTGCGTTCTCCATTCGAGCCAATTTATATCCATGGACAACAAATTGAAGAAGTAGTCTCACACAAAGTACTAGGTGCAGTAATCGACAACGATTTGTCTTGGTCAGATCACATAGCCACATTAGGAAAACGAATCTCAGTAAGATTGTATCAACTTAGAAAAATCAAAAATTTTCTAAATTTACAGTCACGAAAACTATTTTTTTCACGCCCATATTCTATCTCTTATAAACTATGTTTCTACCTTATGGGACAGTGCAAGTGAAACAAACCTAAAGCATATAAACCGCCTACATAAAAGAGCTGTTAAACTAATCCGATTGAATCCTAATACGCTGACCACCACCAACTACAAAGAACTAGACATTCTTCCACTCAAAGACAGACTGCAGTTCAACAAGTATCTATGTATGTTCAATATATTAAACGGAAAAGCCCCAAAGAAAATTGTGGAAAAATTTGCTGTCAATAAAAATAGGCCTACCCATAGACTGTTACTGCCCAGGCCCCATAATAATCTCTATAAATCAAGCCTTGCTTATTCAGGAAGAACATTGTGGAATAGTCTACCCCCTTTTCTAAAATCAGTTCCTTCAAAAACAAATGTTTAAGAAACTTTTGAAGAAACATTTGATGGACAAACTATAGTCCGCATTTATGTTTGATACTACCTCATATTTGGCTGCTTGTTGTTATTCATGCCCATGTTATATAGTATTTGTATCATTTGTATGTATGATGTGAGCTTATGTTGTACTGTCTTGGGTTTGTTTTTTGTTTTGTTTTTTATCTTGAGAGATTTGTTGGAAAGTAATTCTGATTTATTTTAGTTTTTCAACAAAGGTTGATATTTGTCTTTGAATGTTTTAGAAGTCAATTTACATGATTTTTTTTGTGAGGGCAGGATGAAAAAAAGTTGTGTAAACTTAATCTTTTACCCTCAATAAAGATCATTTTGACTTGACTTGACTTGACTTGACTTGACACACACACACACACACAACACCCACCACACACACACACACACAGGGACAAAAAAGATGAGATAGAAAAAAAAGAAAAAAAACGAACAAAGAACCAAACAAAAAAAAAAACGAAACAAAAAAAAAACAGGGTCAGGGAAGGTAAAGCAGCAAGGGAGAGGAGATGGGCGCTGCCCTCAACATGCTGGCCCCTAGAGAAGCTGAGGTCTCTGACGCCTTGCTTCCCTACGACCACACATGTTTTGGGACACCTTTGCCGTGACCTCTTACAACACCATGCAACAAAGCACAGTGCAGGGTCTCCGTGGCAATGTACATGCCTACCCCCCCCCCCCCCCCCCCCCATTAATTATTGCATGATGATCAATGGTGATGGAGATGATGTCATGTAAGCATCATTACATCTTTCTCATTCTCATTGATCATCATGCAATGAAAAAGCTTAGCAGAAGCAGGAAAAATAATATATTGCATGATGATCAGTGGGGATGAGGATGATGCAATGAATCATTATACAACAAAACAGCCCCAAAGAAGACAGCATGTCTTCAATATATATCAAGCCTGTTGGAAGGAAAGCTAGCAAAGTTTACCCAACAACACATAGTATTATTTTTTTTGCTAAATGACACTTCTCTGTGTAAGAGCAAAACACCCTCAACAAAGGGATATACACAAAATTGCCCATTTTGCATCCCTTTATTCAAGATAACATGAACGAAATATTTTACTTATAATTATTACAGATCTCAGCCTACTGACAAGTAGGCTTTTAAATATTATTGAATGTGGTCAAGCATACAACTGTCTGTAATCACTATACATTGAAGCACACAAGGATACACAGGTGTGAAACAGACAGTAAAGTGTTACAATTGAACAGTAAACTATATGGTCACTGCTTTTAATGTGTTCTTTGGTTTGTAGAACTCTCATTAACAAGGAATCAACTTTAACTTTTGAATAATGAATAATAAAGTACGTGGAGTAGGATTTATTTCCTAGATTTTCTCTTTGCAAAATATTTCCATTTGTTATGAGAAAAAAAATCAGCCGCATACAACAAAATTCTTCGAAATAATCAGAAAACCATACACAGAGAAAGATAGAGGACTCTTGGCACAAAGTTTCTTCCCTTTTTTTCTTGGGATTACTTTCTTTTAGTAATAATATTACAGGTGTCTGTGTCTCATCTGCCTCTCACTGTCTGTCTGTCTTGTCTCTCTCTCTCTCTCTCTCTCTCTCTCTCATCTCTCTCTCTCTCTCTCTCTCTCTCTCTCTCTCTCCTCTCCTCTCTCTCTCTCTCTCTCTCTCTCTCTCTCTCTCTCTCTCTCTCTCTCTCTCTCTCTCTCTCTCTCTCTCTCTGCAATTGGATTGGGACCAAGAAGCCCTGTCAACACACGCCACAGAGCGTGAGCAGTGTCATCCACGGGGCCTGGAGAACTCTGCACACCCACACAAACACCCACACTGCAGCAGTGGGTTAGACCAGCCAGCAAAGGGCCAAAACAGCAGCAGAGTGGGCGTGGTGGGGGTGGTGGTAATGGGAGAGGGGGGAAAGGGGTTAAAAACTAAATAGGGGTGTGGCCGAAGCCCAGGGGAAATAAAAATATGTACATGGAACTGCAATGGCTGGTTAAGAAAACTGGACATTAAAGATGTAATCCAGTCACTGTTGTGTTACGATATTTTTGCATTAAATGAAACTTTTGTAGCTTCTGAAAATTATACTTATTCTGCATTCAGTGATTACGATATACATATTTCGAAAGCAGTGAAGCTGTCGAACAGTTATAGGAATTCTGGTGGCATGCTTGTCTTTGTACATAAGGCTTTATCAAAGCTTGTGCACAGAATTGGAACACGTTATGAGCATTTGATTGTTTTAGAGATAGATAAATCGCTGTTTAACGTTCAGAAAAATATCATCTTGGTGTGTCTGTACATCCATCCATATGACAGTAAATACTGGAACACAGCTAACAATGGTTATGGAATAGAAGTGCTAGAGCAGTGTATTGTGGATTTGCATGTAGTGAGAGGGGAATTTTCTTTGATCATAATGGGCGATTTGAATGCACGGACAGGTTGTATGAATGCTTTGCCTATGAGTGTGGATGTAGATGTGGAAATCTGGAATCACAAAGGTGTAGATGAAAGGGCAGACTTGTTATTTGAAAGAAAATCTGATGACAAAGAGGTGAACACTTTTGGGAAAGAATTGTTGAATGAAATGTTCCATATTTGATTGTGTTGTGTTGAATGGTTTGTGTCAGTTTGGTTTTGATGAGTCGTTTGACATTTGTTTCACCAAATGGGGGAAGCACAATTGATTATGTCATTATGTCTAGAGAGCTTTGTGTTGCTGATTTGGTTCATGCTGTTAAGACTGTTACTTTTATTGACTCGCCACATTTTCCTGTTATGCTGACACTAAGTAAAAGTAAAAATGATTTGTGTACTTACAAACACAAGCATTAAGAAATGGGTCAACAAATTAGTCTGGGATGATACAAAGGAGGGTAGTTTTCTGTCAAATCTTTGTTCAGATGAAATGCAGGATATGTGTATGCATGCTTTTCATTGCTAGACCATAATATTTGGGGCATTGGAAACTTTCACAAATGCATTATTACAGGCCAGTGAATGTATGAGAAGGCGTGTCTGCATTGGGAATAACCAGCAGGATGCCCGTTGGTTTGACGCAGAATGTAAAGATGCAAAACATAGAGCACGACAATGTCTGTCAAAGTTCCGTCGGTCGAAGGGAGATAATGATCGATTTTTGTACGTAAAGGCACGAACAGACTATAAAAATTGATTAAATGCAAAAAAACTAGACATAACGAGAAAAAAGCCAAGTACTTGGCTTCTCTTGGTAAAAATAGCAAGCACTTTTGGAAAGAACTTAAGCAAGTTTCAGGAAGGCGAAAGACAAAAATCTGTAAAGATATAACTGATGATCAGTGGTTCAATCATTTTCAGCAATTGTTTTAACGAAAACACAATAAACACCAGTATGAGACCAGCTACTGGCCTTGTACAAGCAGAAGGCAATGACTTAAGCTGTCAGCTTAATCAGCCTATCTCTGAAAAGGAAGTTGCTGATGCCTTACAACACTAAAAAGAGGCAAGGCTTGTGGTGTTGATAACATCTTGGCAGAAATGTTAAAGCTAGCAGACAATCTGGCTGTGCGCTTTTTAACCAAATTGTTCAATATCTTGTTTGATAATAGTGTGTACCCAAATCAATGGGCAAAAGCCATTATTGTACCAATTCTGAAAAAGGGAGATGACAGTTTAACTGATAATTACAGGGGAGTTTCTTTATTGAGCTTGACTAGTAAATGTTACAACGTCGGTTCTAAACAAAAGACTTGTGCAGTGGGCTGAAGATCATGAAAAACTGACAGAGTCACAAGCTGGATTCAGAAGTGGCTATTCCACAGCAGATCATATTTTTTCACTCCAAGCAGTGGTCGAAAAGTGTTTAGCAAAGAAAAGAGGAAAACTTTATGCATGCTTTGTCGATCTGAGGAAAGCCTTTGACTCTGTTCAACGTCAGCCTTTGTTCAATGTTATGAATCAAAATGGAATTCAGGGAAATATCTAAAATGCTGTTATTGCCATGTATGAATCGGTGGTGTCTTGTGTGCGTATCGAGAGCAGACTAACTGAATTTTTTGATTGTCCAATCGGTCTAAGACAGGGATGTGTGTTGAGTCCGATATTGTTTTCATTGTATATAAATGAAGTAGCTTCAGCAGTTGATACTAACGGTCTTCATAGTATACAGTTGTTGCCCAGTTTTCTTGAATTGTATCTTCTTTTGTTTGCTGATGATATAGTTCTGTTATCATATACTGCGGATGGTTTACAAAACCAAATTAACAGTCTATACAATGCATGTACAAAAATGTTTTTGAATGTTAACATCGACAAGACAAAAGTTATGGTTTTTCGCAAAGGTGGATTTTTGGGTAAGAAGGAAAAATGGAAGTTAGGTGGCAGTGTATTAGAAGTGGTTAATAAATACAGTTATCTAGGATTTGTTTTTACCACAAGAATGAGCCTGAACAGAGGTGTAGATGCTCTTGCCATGAAAGGAAGGCATGCATGTGTTGAATGCGTGAAACATATATCA
This sequence comes from Stramonita haemastoma, assembly GCA_030674155.1. Taxonomy (NCBI): domain Eukaryota; kingdom Metazoa; phylum Mollusca; class Gastropoda; order Neogastropoda; family Muricidae; genus Stramonita; species Stramonita haemastoma. The sequence goes on from JASPKP010000226.1 coordinate 46,253, forward strand.
AAACTAAATGACATTTCAAAGGATTGTTTTTTTCGAATTTTTGATGCGCAGGTACTGCCAATTCTCTTGTATGGGTCTGAGATGTGGGGTCTTCATAGACTGAGCAATATTGAAAAGATACATACCATGGCATGTAAACGTTTTCTAAACGTTCCACTTAGGGTACCAAATAAATTTGTTTATGGAGAAAATAGGACGTTATCCATTATATGTAAACAGTGCAGTCAGGTGCATTCAATACTGGTTTAAGCTTTTAAAAATGGACATAGATAGACTTCCCAAGCAAGCTTATCTAATGCTTGTTAACTTGGACGAATATGGCAAAACATGCTGGGTAACTTTACTTAAACATACCTTGTTTACTCTTGGTTTTGGGTATGCCTGGTTGGAGCAAGGAGTTGGTTGTGAACATACTTTTATATCGTTGTTTAAGCAAAGAATGATAGATGTATATTTACAAGAGTGGAATGGGTCTATAGTGGCTAAAGACATATATCAGACATATAGACTTTTAAAGCTGACTTTGGATGTGAACTTTATTTCGAATACATGGATATAAAATGTTTTAGGGATTGTTTAGTTAAGCTTCGTCTCGGCTTGCTACCAATTAATCGATCATCTTTCAGGAGAACTTTTAAGAAGGATACTGACTACATGTGTAAGTTGTGTAAGGTAGTGGAAGATGAAGAAACATTTTATAAGAAATTGTATTCTGTATGAAAAATCTAAGGTATAAGTACTTGGTACCAATCGATCAACCATACGTAAATGTTTTGAAATATGGCTCTGTATTTACCATTCGTAGGCTAAGTTTATATCTTTTTAATGCCTTAAAAATAAGGCAGGATTTTGTTGAAAACTTGGAGACTTGACAAACAAATAACATCATTTAAAAGAGGTCAGTTTAATCTAAAAGGACACATGTTCACACTTGATATGTTTTAGCAGTTGCCATATATGTCATGAGGTTTCATTTTATTTTTGCATTATTTGATTTGCTTTGCTATGCTTTGTTTACCCCATTCTTGGGGCTGGTGGCCTGAAGAATAAATCTTGTTCATGTTCATGTTCATGTTCATGTTCTCTCTCTCTCTCTCTCTCTCTCTCTCTCTCTCTCTCTCTCTCTCTCTCTCTCCTCTCCTCTCTCTCTCCTCTCATCTCTCTCTCTCCTCTCTCTCATCTCTCTCTCTCTCTCTCTCTCTCATTTAGAATTTTGAATATACATTTTATTGAATGTAGATAAAACACACACTTGTAAAACACATTTTAGCAGGACAGTTATTGTTATGATCAAGATCATTAACTTTCAAGTTTTCCTATTTTTTTCTTTTATTTTCCAGAACAATGAAAATAACCTCTCATGCGTTTTTTTTTGCACACAGTCCCCGTGTGTATGTGGTTTTGCACATTTTCTTATCTGTTCCCACAGAAACGCAATGGCCTACTCTTCGAAAAAAGCAGAACAGGTCAAAGTGTGTGCACACAGAAGAAGAAGAAGAAGAAGAAGAAGAAGAAGAAGAAGAAGAAGAAGAAGAAGAAGAATTGCGAAGAAGCAGAAGAAGAATTGCAAAGAAGTGCGAAGAAAAATTGCGAGGAAGAATAGCTAAGAAGAAGAAGAAGAAGAAGAAGAAGAAGAAGAAGAAGAAGAAGAAGAAGAAGAAGAAGAAGAAGAAGAAAGAAGAAGAACAACAACAACAACAACAACAAGAACAAGAACAAGAACAAGAAGACAAAGTAGAAGAAGAACAAGAAGAAGAAGAAGACAAAGAAGAAGTAGAAGAAGAAGATTTTTTCTTTAATTCTTTTATATTCTTTTATATCGAGGATACACAGTAAAATGGACTTTTGCATTAAATATCACATAATATCAATGATAATTATACAATATATATGATGCACCATAACTTAGTGCAGGGCCATGGGCTCACACAAACACACACAAAAGGGCACATACAAGCACATGTGCCGCATGCATGCCCGCGCATACACACCCCTCAAGAATACCGGGGGGCGTGATACAGCCTAGTTGTCAGAACATTGACATCGCAATTTGACATCCCGGTCTGTGTTGACTCTACTCCCCCCAGAAGTCTTTCGGATGAGACTGTAAACCGAGGCCACGTGTGCAAACGCATGCAGAACATCTTACGCACACATTAAATCCTGTTCCGCTTTTCATAAGAGTAGGTCATCGTGTGCCAATGGGAAAAGATAACATTTACAAAACTGCATACACACGGGGACTGAATGTAAAAAAAGCATATGATTGCTTATTCCGTTAACCTCCATATAAAAAGAATGAATAAAAAAAAAATGAATAAATAAGACCCATTTCGAGATCATATGACAAAAGGCGGGATTGAATCCAGTCTCAACCTAACTTTGCGCAGTAACAAAACCCATGGCACCATGAGAGTGTTCTGCTGTAGGCATGCACACTTTACTAACATGTTTGATATGCGTGGCACCGGTCTTGTGGCAACACCACAGCCCTGAAGAGTGCAGCCTGGCTTTAATATAGCAAGTTTTTCAGAAGAAAAGCAAGTAAAGTGTACGCAATAATACGTAGCCGTCCACATGATAATAACGATAATATACAATTATGATACACCTCAGCAAAGTGCAGGGCCGCTGCCATATGCGTACACACAGAAAAGGCAGACACAAACGCAACTGTGCACACATGCACGCGAGAATAACTCCCCCCCCCCCTCCCCCAAGAATAAGGTGCATGTCGAGAAGATGTGACCAACGGGCGGTTTGAGTCCTGACCTTCCCTGACTTTTGCACAGTAACAGAGGCCACGGCACCAAGAGAGTGCTCACTGTAAGCATACAAACTTTACGAGTATCTTTGATATAGGTGGCACCAGACTTGTGGCGACAAATAGCCTAGTGGTCAGAACATTACGGTGGCAATTTGACGACCCGGTTCGAGTCCGGTCGAGGAGATTTTTCTCCTGGAATTAACATCAGTGTTCACTCCACTCTCCCCAAAAAGTCCTTCGGATGAGACTATAAACCAAGGCCCCGTGTGCGAACGCACGCAGAACATCTTGCACACACATTAAATCCTGTTCCGCTTTTCGTATGAGTAGGCCATCGTGTGCCGGTGGGGACAGATGACATTTACAAAAATTGCATACACACGGGACTGGATGTAAAAAAGCACAAAAGTGATTATTCTCCATATAAAAGAATAAATCTAATCACAGCCTGAAGAGGTAGACTTTTAAAAATGTATTTTATTTATTCTTTTACATTGAGAACAAGGAATAAGCTCTCATGTGCGTTTTTTAAATCCAGTCCCCGTGTTTATGCAGTTTTGTCAATCGTGTCATCTGTTTGTCTATTGTTTGTATATCCTGGATATAAAAGTTTGTCCAAACGAAAGCTGGTACAGTGTAGGTAATACGACGTAGCTGTAGACATGATAATGAAAATAGTAATAATACAATATGCAGAAATACAGAAAAGTGCAGGGCCACTGCCACATGACATGTGCACGCCCATGCATACCCTGCAGACACCCCCGCCCACTCCTCCTCAATGCCCCCCCCCCCCTCCCCCCTTCAGGAATAAGGCCAGCTTCGAGAAGATGTGACAAATAGGAGGTTTGAGTCCCACCTATCCCGACTTTTGCACAGTAAAAGACCCCATGGCACCAAAAGAGTGTCCTACTGTATGCGTACACACTTTGCTAGCATCTTTGTAACACGTAATTTCCGTTTTAAGTTCTGTGTCATTAT
>JASPKP010000226.1:57500-60864 GCA_030674155.1 Stramonita haemastoma
CTCAACCCAACTTTTGCGCAGTAACAGAACCCATGGCACCATGAGAGTGTTCTGCTGTAGGCATGCACACTTTACTAACATGTTTGATATGCGTGGTGTCGGACTTGTGGGGACACCATAGCCCCGAAGAGGGCAGCCTGGCTTTATTATAGCAAGTTTTTCCAGAACAAAAGCAAGTAAAATATACGCAATAATACGTAGCAGTCCACATAATAATAACGATAATATATAATCATGATGCACCACAGAAAGTGCAGGGCCGCCACCATATGCGTACACACAGAAAAGTCAGACACAGACGCAATTGCGCACACATGCGCGGGAGCATACCCCCTCCCCTCCCCCAAGAATAAGGTGCATGTCGAAAAGATTTGACACACGGGCGGTTTGAGTCCTGACCTTCCCTGACTTTTGCACAGTAAGAGAGACCACGGCACCAAGAGAGTGCTCTGTTGTATGCATACAAACTTTACTAGTATCTTTGATATAGTGGTGCCTGACTTTTGGCGCAATAAAATGCACAGCCAAAAGACGGTAGACTTTATTTTTTTAAAATTTTATATTGAGGATAAGGGAATAAGCACTCATAAGTGCTTCTTTTACATGCAGTCCCCGTGTGTATGCAGTTTTGTTAATCGTGTCATCTGTTCCTAACGGACACAATGACCTACTCTTACGAGACAGGCAGACTATAGCAAGTTTGTCCAAACGAAAGCTGGTACAGTGTACGTAATACACGTAGCTGTAGACATGATAATGAAAATAGTAATAATAATTTAAAATCTGCAGAATTACAGAAAAGTGCAGGGGCACTGAGAGCAGGCGCATGCATACTCCCTGTGGATACCCCCCCCTCTCCTCCACTCACCCCCCCCTCTTCAAGAATAAGGGCCCATTTTGAGAAGATGTGACCATTGGGCGGTTTCAGTCCCGGCCTATCTCGACTTTTGCACAGTAAAAGACCCATGGCACCAAAAAGAGTGTTCTACTGTATGCAAAACCACAGTTTTGCTAGCATCTTTGTAACTCGTAAATTTCCGTTTAATTTCTGTTTATTGTTTCGGACATCTTGCTGTGTTTCTTTTTGTTATCAAGGGTTGTTGATATTAAAATTATTTGTCAAATCTGTCTGTTGTGTCTGTGTGTCTGTCTGCCTGTCTTTGTATCTCTCCCTGGCTAAAGAGAGTGAAAGAGACAGATATATTTATACATACATATGTAATTATAATACACAATATATAAAAAATAATTTAAATATGTATGTTTAAATAGAGAGAGAAGAAAAAGAGAGAAGAGAGAGAGAGAGAGAGAGAGAAGAGAGAGAGGTGAGAGGAGAGAAGAGAGAGAGAGAGAGAGAGAGAAAGAGAGAGAGACAGACAAACAGTCAGACAGACAGACAGAGGGAGATAGACAGAGAGACAGAGAGAGAGACAGACAGGCAGACTGACAGACAGAGAGACGAGACAGACAGAGAGAGAACAAGACAGACAGACAGACAAAGACAGAGAACACACACAACACCACACACACACACACACACACCACACACAAAAGAGAGATGGAAAATAAAAAGAAAAACACGAACAAAAAACCAAACCAAAAAATAAATCGAAACCACAAAAAAAAACAGAGTCAGGGAAGGTAAAGCAGCAAGGGAGAGGAGATGGCGGCTGCCCTCAATATGCTGGCCCCTAGAGAAGCTGAGGTCTCTGACACCTCCCTACCCTATGACCACACATGTTATGGGACACACCTTTGCCTTTACCAACACCATGCAACAAGGCACAGTGGGTGTACACGCCAATACTCCCCCCCCCCAATAATTAAATTATTTTATGATGATCAATGGTGATGGACGTGATGTAATGTAGTATTTTATCTTATAATTATTACAGATCTCAGCCTACTCACAAGTAGGCTTTTAAAATAGTTATATCGGTGTTATGTTAATGAATATATTAATAACTAGCCTGTAATCACTATACATTGATCACAGTTTTTTGGAAACAGACAGTGAAGTAGTTAAGATTGAACAGTAATTATATCGTCAATGCTTTTAATTTGTTCTTTGGTTTGTAGAACTCTCATTATCAATGAATCAACTTTAACTTTTGAATAATAACAATAAAGTACGTTGAGTAGGATTTATACTCTAGATTTTCTCTTTGCAAAATATTTTCCCATTGATTATGAGGAAAAAAATCAACGGTATGCAACAAAGTTCTTTGAAGTAATCAGAAAATCATTACACAGAGAAAGATAGAGGACTCTTGCACACAGTTTCTTCCCTTTTTTCTTGGGATTACTTTTCTTTAGTAACTGTCTTAAGGTGTCTGTGTCTTATCTGTCTGTCCTGTCTGTCCCGTCTGTCTGTCTGTCTGTCGCTGTCTCTTCTCTTCTCTCTTTTTCTCTCCTCATCTCTCTCTTCTCTATTCTCTCCTCTCTCGTTCTCGAATCTCTCTCTCTCTCTTCTCTCTCTCCTCTTTTCTCAATCATTAGGAATTTTTGCAAAACAAATTAATTGGGAAAATAGAAAACAACACTTGTAAAACACATTTTAGCAGGACAGTTATTGTTTAAAATCAAAAATCATAACTGTCAAAATTTTCCCTTTCTTTTTTCTTTTATTTTCCAAGACAATGAAAGCAGATCTCAAAGAGAATTTTTTTGCACACAGTCCCGGTGTATGTGGTTTTTGCAATTTTTTTCATCTTGTTCCCACCGAAGCACAATGGGCCTAAACTTCAAAAGAGAACAGTCCGGGAAATGTGTGCACAAGAAGAAAAGGAAGAAGAAGAAGAAGAAGAAAAAAGAAGAAAGAAGAAGAAGAGAGACGAAGAAGGGAAAAAGAAGAAGAAGAAGAAGGAAGTGTGAAGAAGAAGAAGAAAAGAAGAAGAAGAGAAGAAGAAAAGGGAAAAGAAGAAGAAGAAGAAAGAAAACAAGAAAAGAAGACAGAAAACAAGAACAAGAACAAGAAGAACAAGGGAAAAACAAGAAGAACAAGAACAAGAACAAAAACAAGAACAAAAACAAGGAGTTACGATTCAAGAAAATTATATGATGATGTTATGATGATGTTTATATGTGAGATGTGATGATGAGTGATGATGATGATATTGATGATGTGATGATGATGTGTATGATGTGATGCCTGGTTTTGGGTCTTTTAACTTTTTTGAACTAAATAGGCATTATACATCATAACTATTTAAAGGATAAGCAAAATAGAATATTTTCATTTAAAATCACATATACTTTTCGTTTTTAATGGTCTTACAAGTGTCTGGGGTCTAATCTGGTCTCTTGGGGGTGTTGGTTTTTTGTTGTAAAAAAGGGGGTTTTTTTGTTGGGTTTTTTTTTTTTA
>JASPKP010002256.1:0-24023 GCA_030674155.1 Stramonita haemastoma
GACATCATCGACCCCGGGGTGACCAGTGCCGGTCCTTCAGTGCAGGGGTCTGGCCAGAAGCCTTCACCAACATGATGTCACAGCTCATGGGCATGATGGTGGGCGGTCAGGTGAGTGAGTGGTGTGCCATTCTTAGTGGGGGTGGGGGTGGAGTCATTGGCTGGTTCGTATCGCCTTCATCTTCTTCTTTGTTGTCGGACACTCAACAGCAGCTATTGTTGTCAAAAATGCTGCTGTTAAGTGCCTGACAAATCCGGCCTGTGCATTCAGCTTCAGCATGAGAGAGAATTATCTTTTTAATTTTTCTTGAAAAAAGCAGGGGAATGGACAAGGAAAAGGTATGAAACCAAAAGACACTGGTGGGCAAAGCAAAGAGTAGGGTATACTTTTTTATTTTAAAATTTGGTCATTGATTTCAAAACCAGAGAGTGTTGGGTGGGGTTTTTTTGGTTGTTTCATTTCTTTCAACCTAACACTTCAGTTAGCAGTCAATGGAACTGTTTTGTCTTTTTTGTTCTCTTTTCAATTTTCTTTATTTTGTAAGATTATTTTGTAGGCTGTATCCTGTAGCAGTGGGTAGCGTGACATTATTTCGTGAATTATTAGTTTTAGCCACAAGACCCAGCAAACATATGAGCATTGTCTATAGCTAGGTCAAGATGTACATTAGACTGGTTGTACTTAAAAAAAAATTTCTTCACTTTCAAAAACAATCTTTCCATGGGTATTATGTCAGAAAAAAGAATTCAAGGAGTAGAAAATTAACTGGAGGCAGACTAGCTGTGGAAGAGTGTGCATGCGTATGTGTATACGTGTCTTGTATAGGGAAGCAGAATTAAACTGTTGACAACAGTCATGTTAAAACAAAGCTGTAAAAACGCTAGATTATGAGACGTAATTCGAGAATTGTTTATTTGCTTTTGTCAAATAAAATTATTATTTGTCATATTCTAAAAAGCTAGTTGTGTATAATTTTATAGTTTGCAGAATGGTAAACCAGCTGTATTTCTGCAATCTCGAAAAATTTTGTCTTAGTTTGGTCCTATTTAGTATGTGTTGACACTACTGTTGTAATACCCATTATCAAGCTGTCGGCTTAGAGGTGGTTTGTCAATTCTACAGAACTTTTTGTTTGCACATTTTGTCAGAAAAAGATATTGTCCAGCAAGCAGAGAAATGTTGATTATTGTGACCTTGGATTTGGTGGCCTGTTGCAGAACCAGCCACCAGAGCAGAGGTATGCACCTCAGCTGGATCAGTTAGCTGCCATGGCTTCATGGACAGGGACGCCAATATGAGAGGTGAGATGGGGTCCTGCTTGACTGCTGTTTTCACAGTGTCCTGCTTGACTGCTGTTTTCACAGTGCAACACAGTGGCGGTTTATATTTACATGGTGGCAGCAGCTTTTACACCTGCGGTTATCAGACCCCTAGCTAGCATGGAAAAAGTGATAAAGAGATTGTGTATATTTTGTTTGTTATCGGCCAGGCTTGTACAAGAGGTAGAAGAGCAAGAATTGTTAGAACATTTTGTCTAAGGGAATTTGTTGCCCTGTAGTAAATCTGATGTCTAAATCTGGAGAGTGCTTGCGTTGTTTCGTGCAGCTTCCATCAGTGATCCTGAAAGGCCCTCAGATGAGACAATACACTGAAATCCAACTGTAAATTTATGCATGTCTCTTTTTCCACCCCCAAAGCATTAAACAAAAGTATATTGGTCACAGTATTTAGTTTATGTGGACAGATAGTGTGATGTTTTTTGAAAGGAAAAGGCTTTTAGTTCCTGCCAGCCCCCATTGAGAAATTTGCATTGCTATCGCCTAGAGTGCTCTAGGGCACATGCCTAAATTGGCACTGCCGTTGTTGTTTTCATAATCAAGATGTTGTTGAGTTGCTGTCTTGCTTTTTGCAAGTTTCTGGCATGTTTTCTGCACCTGTGTCCAAATTTGTAATGTTTAAGCAAGCTATGAATTTTCAGATTTTGCTAAATAAGTGTTGTTAGCAGTGATGGGTAGGGTGGGGTGTCAGGTGAGAGAGGCTTTGGATGGCAATAGAGCAGATTTAAAGGCTTTTTGTGATCTAGTTGATGGGGCAGTGACACTAGAAGCTGCTGGTGCCAAGCTGGAGGGGAGTGATCATGATAGCCATACCAACAGCAAAAAACGTCAAGATTTTTTTTTTGTGCCAGTGAACAGCAGTAGGAATGCAAAAAACACCTCACCCAGTATTTACAAAAAACCCAAACAAAACCTCACCCAATAGCACTTTAATTTAATGCAGAATGCAGGAATATTTGTTTGCTGTAAAAGATATTACAAACTCTATTCTTGATATTTTTTGGGGTACCTAACTATTGAATTTGGGAGTTGCCAACATGAAAATTGTTTTGATAAAGGAATAGTGGGGATTCTGAGAACATGAGTAAACCAAAATTAGGCAGATTTTAGTTTTGATTGTTCTGTGGAACTAACGGTATTATTTGTTGTGGTTAATTTCAGCCCTGACAGCCACGCTGGGTGATGTGAACGCAGCCATCGATCGGTTGTTACAACAGAGGTGATGGTCTTTTCTCCCCCTCCATCTGTGATGCTCAACTTCACCAACTTTGTACCTCTCCTCCACCCAACAGCACCAAAGGCTTCGGATTCTCCCCTTCTATTGGGACTGCCCCGAGGATACGCAAAATGACATTTGTGTGTGCGTGTGTTTTAAAAATAAGTGAATAAGAGAAGACTGTAAAAAAGAGGGAAAATGTGTACAGGGCTTCAGAGGCCCACTGAATTTTTAAACAGTGGTCAATGTATCAGCATTTTATTATTATTGCTTTTATGCTGCCTTGTCATGGTGTGCCATTCCAGCCCTACTGTTCCCATGCTGCTCATTTCTGTCGCTTACTAGGGGAATCAGAAGTCCACAGGGAGCCATCAATATTTGACCAGTGTGGGGCCACCAGCTGGGTCACTTGGGTGGTGTTCATTGGTGCCTGTAAACATATGCAGGGACCCCATCTACTGACTAGTAACAGCTCAGTTGTGGAGCCAGACTAAATGAGACGCCCACCTGGGGTGGGAACCACCACAATGTCTCTCCAGCGACCTTCTCCCATGAACCTTGGGGGACAAGATAGCCTGGTGGTGAGAGGGCTTAGCTCGTGATCTGATGACCTGGGTTCGAGCCACTGCCGAGTCGCCTGTTCAGAGGGATTTCCCCCAGGAGTCGAGTCAGTACTGACTCCTTCAGATGAGACTATAAACCTAGGCATGTAGAAATCTTTCATTGTTGTTAAAAACTCTTTAGCCTTTGAAAAGAATGCTGTTGGGAATGGTTTTATACCCTGTTTTAAATTGTATAATAGTTGCACCATTTTATTCTGGGATTTAAAATTTGAAGAGGTGGCAGCCCTGATATAGTTATAAACATGAAGATGCTTTGGATTAGTTGGAATGGGTGTACACCGGGACTTGACATACAAAAAGGACACAAGTGCTTATTCCATTAGTCCTTGAAAGTGTATATAGATTAAAAAAAGAAAAGAAAAAAAGAAACACCCCAACCCTGAAGGCTTTTACACACTCACCACAGGCACAGAAGTGTTTGGGGAAACGGGTGGGAGTCTGTAACCCAAGGCGAGAACCACTGCTGGTTGTGTGGGTTCATTTTTTGATGATAGTGAACAATCTGGTCTTGCCTTATCTAGTGTGGAAAGGTTGGTGTAATGACTGGAGAATGGCTACAAGTAGTGGATGAAAAGCAGAGGTTTTATTTTGTTGGTTTAATGTTTAAAAGGATTGATGCAAATGTTTTCAGCATGTAACATTAAGCATTTAGAATGACTACGGGCATATTGCTGTACAATCATACGGTTTTTTGTGCCTATTTTTTTTCTTAAGAATGCATGTTTGAACAGAAGCGAGCTTGGCCAGGCTGAAAGCTTTCAGTTGGCGAAAGCCACTGTCTTCAGCGATGAGAAGAAGAAATATCCTCTGAAGTCAGATAATGGCTGCCTCTGTGGTGAGGCACTTGAAGAGAGTTGTACAAGCCAGCTTGTCATCCAGTGTATATTTATGATCTTGCTGTGATTCCAAGGTGAGACAAAAGAGTGCATTTTCTGGGTGATCCCCATCTTAGATGGGAAAATGCAACAACAGGTGTAGGGAATGGCATGTTTTCCACATTCAGTTATTTAGATGAGTGATATATACTTTTTTCAATGCATGGGTGAATGGAGAGAGAGAGATTGCAGTGTGTTGAGTAGACCGATTGATGTAGGAGATGAAAAATCAAAGGAGTGTGTATAGTTGTATAGGTTGTTCTTTTGATGATATGGATATTGGTGTTCATTTCAGCAGAAAATGTTTCTGCTGAAAAAAAAAAAAAGCATTACTTTTTTTTAACCTCTTTATTCTGTGCGTGTAACAGAAGATATGGTAAGGTGCTTACAAATTGGCTTGTATATTTATCTGAACCTTTTCTTGTGTTTTGTATTGTAGAAATTGTATGCAGAAAGATTTAGACAGAAAAATAATTTCTAGGGAAATGAATCTCTTAAATACTGACGGTTTTTGGCTCAAAATGGTAAAACCATCATAAAAATCATGTACGATTAGAAGGATACAAGGAAATGAAAAAGGAATGAAAAAAAGGAAATGAAAAAAGTGACCTGTCCATTCTGCTATGATGAATGCTTTTGGCCGCATTTTAAAAGACAGAACATACTTGCACAAAATGATAAATCAGACTAATATGATTGGAATGGTACATGATAAAAATACAGTGTTGATTCTAGGCTGCCATGTGTATAGAGCCTGTAAAACCAAGAGCCATTATCCATGGATGCGATTCAAAAGACAATAGGCAAAAGAAAACAACAGTGACAGAAACAAAGGGCCAGAGTTTTAATCTGGCAGTTACAAAAGGTTTTCTCTTCATTGCCTCATCAATATTAAGGGCTCTGCTTTGTGCTCTGGCCAGTTGGCTGTAACAGCTGTCTGGCTTCGGCACATTGCACATAATTTTTATTTTGATTAACTTCGTGTGCAGTGGAGATTTCTGATTTAGGACTTCAGCTACCAATCTACAAAGGTAGCAGGTTTGAATATAGGAGGAAACCCCCCCCCCAGTTATGGCAGAGATTGAGAACTTGCCAATGTAAATAAAAGCGTCATGTGCCTTTTGTTTAGAAAGCTAACAAGTCGGCCGTGCTGTTGGCCAAAGATAAGAATTTTAGCCTTCGCGTGTGTGCATTTATGGGGGTGGGGATAAGAATAGTGGAGAGAGGGATAGAGTGTAGAATTGGATTTTGTCTGCATCAATCAAAGTGAAGAGATCTGTACCCCTGTCATAATTTCTATGTTATATTGATGACAGTGGGGAGCAATCGGAGAACAAGAAAATCGCTTCCTTAATCAACAGACCATTCACATTTTTTAAGTAAGAGAAACTGTAACATTAAAATCACTGATAAGTGAAGAAGTGCATCCAGGAAAAGTAATGCTGCATGATTTGGTTGGTTCGTGATCAACTTCTACCAAGTCTTGAAAAAAGAAATATTACACAATCCTGTCAATATTTTCAAGAGCTAGCGAAACATCACAAAAAAAAAGGAGGGGGGGCTCTAAACCAATCAAAATTCTTGCTGCTCATGTGTGCTGAATGAACGATTGATATTCTGGGATCCTCTGTGTGGCTTTGATTGCCCTGGAACCATGCTACTAGGGTTAACTCATTTAACCATCTCCTCTCTCACATAGAAGGAAGAAATCTTAAAATCAACACTGACATTATTGTATTTGTTTCATATGTAATGCTGATCCCCTGGGAAAAGTGAGGAGATTTTGCACCAAAGGGAAGTAATCCTTGGGTCTGAATCTGAAGTCCTTAATGGGAGTCTATAATAGAAGCAAAAACAACATAGCAATGGACAGGTACGACTTTTGGTTTGCATCCTAGAGCAATCTATAGGGTGTTACAGTCAGTGTAAAACAATTCTAGATAGAATTCTTTGAATCTCTCTTGCTTGGGGTCTTGAGAAAAAAATTTGGGTATGTCAAACTGGGCTGAGCACAATGCCTCAAATTGATGTTTTTTTTATTGCGTAAAACCTAGCCCATGTACTATAAGGTTACTGTAGCCATATTTGTTTTATTTTCCTGTTGTATAGCTGTGCATTTGCGTTCTCTTAGTCCATGTGTGTGCTCTGTATTCATTCTTATGGTTTGATCTGATTTCTGTTGTGGTGCTTACTGAGCTAAGTATTTTTGCCAAAAGTTCTATGTAGATTTTTTTTTATTTTTCAGAGGATGATAAATTAAGTGGAATGGCTGGTGTCCTAAGCACAGCCTAGATTAGTAGCCTTAAGGAATGAAATGATTTAGATATTGTCTTTTTTTTTACCAGATGCACAGTGTTTGATTGGGGCTGAAAAGAATGGAATGGAATTTTTGGAAAAGATTTATATATGTATATTTTTTATTTGAATGCATATAGATCTCGTGCACACATTATAAGCCCATCCACTTCTTGTTGGTAGAATACATCAGATTTGGTTGGTGGTGTGGATAAGCACTATGTGACCTGGAGAGGGATGGGCACCTCCACCAGATTGAAATTGCCCAAGACACACTGCCTAAATTGTTGGAAAAGTCGCTGCTGCTGACTATCCCATCTATAAGGCCTTGGACTGGCTCCTGTAGGTAAAAGAAAAAGTTTGATTTTCTGGGGTCATATGAACACTGAAAATGAATTGAGACCTTACTGGTAGTCTACAAATCGTATAATAGAAGAAAAAACAACATAGCAATGGAAGTAATCCTTGGGTCTGAATCTGAAGTCCTTAATGGGAGTCTATAATAGAAGCAAAAACAACATAGCAATGGACAGGTACGACTTTTGGTTTGCATCCTAGAGCAATCTATAGGGTGTTACAGTCAGTGTAAAACAATTCTAGATAGAATTCTTTGAACCTCTCTTGCTTGGGGTCTTGAGAAAAAAATTGGATATGTCAAACTGGGCCGAGCGCAATGCCTCAAATTGATATATATGTATTTTTTATAGCGTAAAACCAAGCCCATGTACTATAAGGTTACTGTAGCCATATTTGTTTTATTTTCCTGTTGTATAGCTGTGCATTTGCGTTCTCTTAGTCCATGTGTGTGCTCTGTATTCATTCTTATGGTTTGATCCGATTTCTGTTGTGGTGCATACTGAGCTATGTATTTTTGCCAAAAGTTCTATGTAGATTTTTATTTTTCAGAGGATGATAAATTAAGTGGAATGGCTGGTGTCCTAAGCACAGCCTAGATTAGTAGCCTTAAGGAATGAAATGATTTAGGTATTGTCATTTATTATTATTTTTTTTACCAGATGCACAGTGTTTGATATTTTAAGGTTTTGGGGCTGAAAAGAATGGAATGGAATTTTTGGAAAAGATTTATATATATATATTTTTATTTGAATGCATATGTGACGCTCCACCACGAAATGAGTCGCTTAGCACATTACCTAATTTTGTGCTAGGAGCCATTAAAGGCAGATGGGGGTCAAGTTGTCAATTTTGAAACTTTGATTGATTATTAAACCATATTGGTTATTCTACCTTGTAATGAAATATCAAGGCATAATTTTTATTCCTTTTGCTTTAAAATGTTAAAATTCTGACAACCTGCTACAAAAATATACTTGCTCGTTTCTCATTTTGTCACATCCTACAGTCTATCATTTCAATTTGTAATAACTTTGCACAGAATTGTCTGATTTTCAATCTGTTTTTTTGTATTGGATAGCCTTTTTATTGCAGATTAATAACTTGTCAATAACTAAGAATTGACCTCTGTTGCAATGCGACTCCTTTTGTGGTGGAGCGTCACATATAGATCTCGTGCACACATTATAAGCCCATCCACTTGTAAGAATACATCAGATTTGGTTGGTGGTGTGGATAAGCACTATGTGACCTGGAGAGGGATGGGCACCTCCACCAGATTGAAATTGCCCAAGACACACTGCCTAAATTGTTGGAAAAGTCGCTGCTGCTGCTGACCATCCCATCTATAAGGCCTCGGACTGGCTCCTATAGGTAAAAAAAAAAAGTTTGATTTTCCGGGGTCATATGAACACTGAAAATGAATTGAGACAGAAAATAACAGGTGGCAGAATTGCTTTAAAAAAAAATCTGTATAGTGGTTAGCGATGGAAACATGAGGTAGGGGTTCGTGTCTTCTGGAGTTGACAGTAGTAGTCAGTTCCCTCTACATGTTGTGCACGTTAAAGACCTCTGTCACCTTCTTAGAAGAGTAGGCCACCTTTGTGTGGCATAAACATTACCAGGAATTAATTGCAGTGCCCCATACTTTTTTGTTTGGTGTATGTATCATGTTAGGGGGAGTAGTGTGTGTGATGTGATTAACTTGCACATAGAGCATGAGAGCAAGTTATTTGCAAGCAGGTTTTTTTGTTGTTGAGAAAATGATTTTCATTGGTGGACAAGTGCCAGTGAGCTGGTTTTTGCTATGATGCAAACAAATTTAGTTTGTTGGACTAAGTGGGTCGGTTTGTTGTAAACAAATAATGTGTCCTGACACAATATGTGTGTGAGAGATGAATGTACTACCATGCATTAAAAAAAACTTGAACTGGAATCTGTGTGTATCTTTTCCTTTTTGTCTACCAAGTTTGCTAGACTAAGTGGGCTTGTGTGGGCTGCAAACCCACAAACCCACCTAGTCTACAAACTTAAGACACACATTTCTATTAACTGCACTAGTCTTTAAGTTTGTAGACTAGGTGGGTTTGTATATAAGTATATAAGTAATAAGTTACTTGCATCGGCCAGTTTGAGAGGCATGTGTTCACACATGTTACCTTGCTTTATTATCACATCTGAAGCGCATGCAGCTACAGTGTTGATTCTAGGGTGCGCCCTTGTGGGATTCCCGCATTTTTCCAACTTTGCCGCAAAATAATGTGACCAGTGCGCCCTAATGGACGCAAAAAACCTGTGGATAGCGCTTATTTGAACAAACAGTGCGCCCCCGCAACTGCCGTTTGTATAGTTTCAAAATAGCGCTACATGCTTGGTCATTAGGTTGATACCCCAGGGACAGCAGGATGCACTGATTAGCGCCTACAGTCATCACAACCATCACAAAGTGGCTGGTCTGACTTCATTTCCCTACTCATTTACGTCATTACGTCATTTTTCAAAGGAGCCGTGACTCCTGAAACAAATGACGTCATTGTGACAGATCGTTAGTGGTGTTAGTCAGGGTTCGTACAGTCCTTATAGGTGCTTATAAGTCTTTAAATTTGATGTAGAGTCTCATAAGGCCTTAAAAGTGCTTATATTTACACAATCGGTCCTTATAAAAAGCACTGAGGTCCTTATAAAATCAAAACTGTCTTCATTATAAAGAGAGCTAAGAAATTATGTGTGCCTTTCCCGATTATCATTATCCGCGAGAAAAAAAAAGAAAAGGAAAATTTGCGCTCAATTGATTTGCCGTCGTAAAGGGACCGTAGCAGACGAAATGTAAAGGGAAGTAAATCTCGGAACTGGCTGATAGACTGTCTGACGGAAGTGGCCCAATGCGCATGCCTTGAAAGTGAAAATAACCGTTCCAAGCCACCAAAATGCCGGGAAAGTGTTCTTTCCAAGATCGTTGGATAAAAGAGGATAGCTACAAGTACTGGATCAGGCGAGACAGTGATTCAAAAAAAGCAAGATGTATTGTGTGTTGCATTTCGCTAAATCTGGCATCGATGGGCGAAGCCGTGTTGAAGGCGCACATGAAAAGT
Organism: Stramonita haemastoma; assembly: GCA_030674155.1. Taxonomy (NCBI): domain Eukaryota; kingdom Metazoa; phylum Mollusca; class Gastropoda; order Neogastropoda; family Muricidae; genus Stramonita; species Stramonita haemastoma. The sequence continues at coordinate 9,793 of JASPKP010002256.1, forward strand.
AAGCGCCATGAGCGTAATGAACAGCGTCATCGCATGGAAACTAGAGTTGTGATCCCCGATCTCTTTGAAGCCGGTGGATCATCAGTTCAACCAAGTACCAGCAGTGCTCAGGCACCAAGTAGGCCTACCTGTGCTCAGCCAAGTACGTTCCAGTCAAAACTCACTGGTAAGTAAAATAACTCTCTCTCTCTCTCTCTCTCTCTCCTCTCTCTCTCTCTCTCTCTCTCCTCTCTCTCTCACACACACACACACACACACACACACACACACACACACACACACACACACATGTGACAGATTCTCTCTCTCTCTCTCTCTCTCTCTCTCTCTCTCTCTCTCTCTCTCTCTCTCTCTCTCCCTCCTCTCTCTCACACACACACACACACACACACACACACACACACACACACACACACACACACACACACATGTGACAGATTCTCTCTCTCTCTCTCTCTCTCTCTCTCTCTCTCTCTCTCTCTCTCCTCCCTCTCTCTCTCTCTCACACACACACACACACACACACACACACACACACACACACACACACACACACACACACATGTGACAGACACTTTCTCTTTGTCATTTTGTTTTGAACATAAAAAAACACACTGGTGTGACCCAGCAGACAAACACTGAATGTGGTTCCCCCTTCCCTCCGCTTTCCCCCCATCATCGCTCTTTAGACTCTCTCTCTCTCTCGCTCTCTCTCTCTCTCTCTCTCTCTCTCTCTCTCTCTCCTCTCTCTCTCTCTCTCTCTCTCAAATTCTTTTTTTTTTTCTCTACATGAAATCTCTCTCTCTGTGCACATGTGTGTGTGTGTGTGTGTGTGTGTGTGTGTGTGTGTGTGTGTGCATATAGAGGTGCCCTCTACAAAAAGAAGAAAAAATCATGTTGCTAGTAACGTGGCAAGTTCTATATAGGACAACTATCCACAAAGGGGGTGCGCACAGGAAAAAAAACAAAAACCAAACAAACAAACAAAAAAAAAAAGAAACGCTAGAACTATGAATATCAACACATATACTTATTGTGTAGAATGAATGCCTGTCAGAAAAAAAAGTTAGAAATGAAGGTGTTTGCTAGAGTTTTGTTTTATTTTATTTTATTTTTCAGATCTCAGGTTGTGTTTGCTAGAGTTTTTTTTTTTTTTTCAGATCACAGTCTGGCCAACCAAGCGCTCAAGGCAGAAATCCTGTGGAGCTTGAAGGTGGTGGAGTCCCACTACAGCTTTGTCTCATCAAAGGGTGTTGGGGAGCTTTTTCAACAAATGTTTCCAGACAGCGACACAGCTCTGCAGTTTAAATGTTCAGAGACAAAGTGTAGGTACCTGACCACCTTTGGACTTGCACCTCATTTCCTGAACCAGCTGAAAGAGAGAGTGAGGGCTTCTTCTTCAGGATATGCGCTTCTTTTTGATGAGTCCATGAACCAGAAAAACAAATTGAAGCAAATGGATTTTCATGTCAGGTTTTGGGATGGAGATGCTGTCCAGACGAGATATTTGACCTCAGATTTCTTGGGACATGCCTGTGCAATTGACCTGTTTGACAAAATTTTGAGTGTGCAGTCCGAGTTCTCCTTGCCCAAGGAAGACATGATTCAGCTGGGGATGGATGGCCCTGCAGTGAACTGGAGTGTGTACAACCGAATTCACAGCAGTATGAAGGAGGACCTAAAAGTTGGCCTACTGCACACAGGCAGTTGTGGCCTTCACACAGTCCACAATTCTTTCCGAGCAGGCTGCAATGCTTCTTCATGGCAAGTGGATTCCTTCCTGTCAGCATGCTACTACCTTTTCAAGGACAGCCCAGCTAGACGAGAGGACTTCATGAGGGTTAGCAATGCCACATCTCTACCTCCAAAGTTCTGCTCTCACAGATGGTTGGAAAATGCGTCTGTAGCTACCAAGATAATTGAGCTTCTGCCTGCCCTGGATCTCTATGTGAAAACAGCAGAAGAAAAGAAAATCCCCCTACCAAAGAACAAGAGTTTTGAGACAGTCAAGTTAGGTGTCAGTGCGCCCCTTACCTCTGCTCAGCTGGCTTTCTTTGCTGCAGTTGCAAGGGAAATGGAGCCCTTCCTGACCAAGTACCAAAAAGATGAGCCCCTCATTCCCTACCTCAGCTCTGACTTGCAGAGAATGATGAGAAACCTCATGCGACGTTTTCTCCGTCAAGATGTTCTAAATGATTGTGACAGTGCTGAAAAACTTGCTGCAGTTGATGTGTCCAATTCTGATAACTACTGCAGTTTAGGAGAAATCGACATAGGCTTCCAGGCGAGATCCCTGCTTCAAAAAGCAAAAATGTCAAAAAAGAATCCTGCAAGTGACAGAGCTGTCACTGAGTTTCAGCAGAGCTGCAGAAAGTTCTTGAAAGCAACAGTCAGCAAACTACAAGACAAGTGTCCTCTGAAGTATGCAGTCATTCGACAGATTTCCTGCCTCAACCCAGAGACTATGAAAAACAGAGCAGCCTGCAAAGAACAAATGCAGAATCTACTCCACGCAATGTGTGGTGTCAAGAGACTAGACCATGAAACTGCTGACACAGTGTGCAAAGAGTTTGCTGACTTCCTCGACGACATTGCGTCTGATGCTGCCAGTTTTGACCCCTCCACACAGAGGCTGGATGCTTGGTTTTATGGTCACCTTGCAACGGAGAGCAAGTATGCCAAGCTGTGGAATGTCATCCAGAAGCTCCTTGTTCTGTCCCATGGACAGTCGACAGTGGAGCGTGGGTTTTCCTACAACAAGGAAATGATGACTGACAATCTGAGCCAGAAAGCTCTGAAAGCCAGGAGAACTGTGCTTGACCACATACACAGTTGTGGTGGAATCTTGAAGGTCAACATTACAAAGAGGCTGCTGGTTGATGCTGGTCATGCCCAGCAAGAGTACAGGCGTTTCCTTGATGAACAAAGCAAGCTGAAGACCAACCAAGAGCGTCTGGAAAAAAAGAGAAAGAAGACAGAAGAAATTGAGGCACTAAAAAAGAAAAGGAAAACAACACAGGACATTGCAGTGCAGCTTGTTGAGGAAGCTGACAGGCTGGCATTTGAAGGGCAGCAGCAGCGCAGCTTCACTTTGATTGACCGCTCTTGTCAACTGCGCCTAGCTTCCAAGGACAAGAAAGATGAGGTCTCTCGTCTTGACAAGGAACTAGCCAAACTTCAAGAAGAACTGAAGGCCCTTCCATAGCACCCTTATCTCTGTCACAAATTCAATAGAAAGACCAATATGTATATATTTTAGTTTGCAAGTGTTAATTTGGCTTATATCAAAAAGATGAATTAGTGTAGAATAGTTTTCAAAGCTGAAGTTGATAAGGAAATCAGCAGGAAGGAATATATGTGTGCAGTGTGTTATAATTTGGTGGATTGTGTATGAAATTAGCCAGACTTTTGTTCAGAATGGAACTTCTTCTAAATAAGAGTTTGGTGGATATTTGGTGGATTGTGTATGAAATGGGTCAGACTTTTGTTCAGGATGGACCTTCTTCCAAATAAGTGCTTAGTGGATATTTTTCTTGTGGATTTCATATGATGAATTAGTCTGACATCTTCAACCATCATGTCATACAGATTGTGGTAAGTCTTTGCCTCCGATCCTGCCCTCCATTCTGCACTCCTATAGATGTTATGTCTTGTATTGTGTCCATTCTACACTTTTATGTTATGTCTTGTGTTGTGTCCATTCTATGCTTCTATGTTATGTCTTATGTTTTGCAGTGTCTCTCTTTTAGTAGACACATTGGCTGATTGCTTATAGTTGGCAAAATTTGTCGATGGTTACGGTCCTTATAGGAGACAAAATGGTCCTTATAAGGTCCTTATAAGGTCCTTATATTGAGAATGGTCTGATGTGTGGGAACCCTGGTTAGTGGAAGAAACCGCGTCCCAGCAGGGTTCAAAACTGATAGACCTAAGAGTTTTCAAGGCGGTTTTTCAGATCTGGCTAGACAAGTAGCCCGTGCTTGGCAACAATAATGATGGCATAGGGTAGACTATCGGCTGGATATCAAAAATGACTTTGACCCCCCCCTCTCTCTCTCTCTCTCTCTCTGCATGGGAGGAAAAAGACTTTGATATTGGCTTTCACCTCTTTTCTCATCTAGATTTAGATCTCTCTTTAACAGAAAATCTCTCTCTCTCGCTCTCTCTCTCCCCTCCCTCCCTCCGTCATGGGGAGGGGGGAGGGGCAAGACTTTGATATTTGCTTTCACTTCTGGTCTCATCTAGATCTAGATCTCTCTCAAACTCTGAAAGTGGAAATACAAAATTGACTTTCACCCCTCTCTCCTCTCTCTGCCATATGTGAGGGAAGGATAAGACTTAGACATTGGCTTTAACCCCTTTTCTCATCCAGATCTAAATCTAGTTTTCCCTCCAACTCTGAATGGAAATACAAAATGGGCTTTTGACATCCCTTCCTCCCTCCCCCACTTCTCTCTCTCCCTCTCATATGGTAAGGGGGGGGGGGGGGGGGGTTTAAGACTGATTTTGGCTCTTGCCTCTTTTTTCATCTAGATCTAGCTCTCTCTCCAACTGAAAATGAGGAAATATAAATTTGACTTTGACTCTCTCCTTCCTCCCCCCCTTCTTCCCCCCCCCCCCTCTCTCTCTTTCTCCTTCCATTCCCCCCCCCTCCTCTCTCTCTCTTTTGTATACAAACAATGCATCCCCTCCTGTGTCTATGTAGTATGTATCCCTCCACATCTGAATGTACCACAATCTTCCCCACCCTTTTCTCTCTCTCTCTCCCCCCCCCCCCCCCCCACTCTCTCTCTCTCTTTCCTGTGTAAGAAAATCATTTTACAGACCAGCTGCAATACATGAGGTGTATATTAAATCCTGTCTGCCTACATACCATCCTGTTTGTTTTGTTTCTCGTTCTTGAAAAATAGCAGAAATCAGAGTACTAACAGTATTACGAGCAAAATTGCTACTTACTACTTGTCCCCTTTTTTATGAAGAGAAAAGGGGGGAGGGGGGCAAATGCCCCCTTTTTTTAATTTCTGGGGGCCCTTGGGGCCCCCTTTTTTGAAATCCTAGAATCAACACTGCAGCTATACAGAGGACTGGAGTTAAAGCGAAGGTTAACCAAGGGGGAAAAATCCCTTTCAGCAGATAAGCAGTGGATGTGGTCAAGAGGCAATGCACTTGTCTAAAAAAAATGCAAAGTCGGGGATCCAATGCCCTTTTAAACCTAAACTTTTCTCCCATCCCCGGGACTTTGAGTAGTACTACTCTTTCAAATGAGATGATAAATTGAGGACTCATGTGGGCCACTTATTTAGTGCAAGTATAAGAACCCATGGTGACCTTAGCAAAATTCTAAACAAAATACAAAGTATACAACCTGCATACTCATTAAATGTATCACTTTAACCTCTAGCCTATCATGCTGACTTTTTCACCTATGTGTTCAGTTTTGCCATAAATGAAAGTTTTCAACTGCCAGACTTGAGTTGATGGCTGACAAAGATTATCAAAGTAGACTGTGTCAAAGACCATCCTGTTTCGGTTTTTGTTATTTCTTCATATTAATCATTATGTAGATTATTGTCATTGCTTAATTCAGGAAAGTGTGTGAACAGTTCTAGATATTGTATGTTGTTGTGTTAGTGTGTAGTTGATACATTGTCCTTGCTGCTTGCCTCCCATCAAAATGTGTTTCTGTGGCGTGATAGCATTTGCTATGTGTGATAATGCTAAGTCCCAGGTTGTTTTTAGCCCTCTTGAATCTAGTATGTATATATACTGTAAGACTGTAAAGTGATGAAGGTTTCCGTTGTGTGTGCAGCCTTCCATGACACAATACCGCAAGTGTGACAGCGGCAGGCTGCCAATCTCCCACCTCCCCGCATTCCGCCCCCTCCTTCTCCCCCACCCAGTCGCCTGTGCTGCCCCCTCCTGCCAGCCTCAAGAACTCACCCTTTGCCGAGGCCTACTACATGCAGCAGCAGCAACAGCAACAACAGCAGCAGCAGCAGCAGCAACAGGGTGCTCTGCAGCACCAGTTCGAACAGTTCAACATGGTGAGTGGAAATGACAGACTTGTCACCACCTCCCAGGTTTGAATCACCGATTCAAGGGGATTTATCCCCTAGAGTTAACATCAGTACTAACTCCACTGCCCTAAGAGTCCTTCAGATGACACTAGAAACTGAGGTCTTCTGTGCAAAATTGAATAGATAAGTGAATGATGTAAAGGGTAAATCCTGGAATGCAAGCGGGTACTTATTTTCTTGAAATCCACCTCTGTTATCTCATTCTAGCTGCATTGCTGATAAATAATATACTCCAAAATTGATATCAAAGTTCACAAGAAATTTTTTTCTTTCTGATTTTTGCTTCATCCCACACCGACTGCATATTTACTGAAGGTATAAGCTTGCCCAAAATATTTGTTGAGCTCTTAGATGTTACAAATAGCTGAGGAAAAAGCCTTCTGACTTTTTTCAAGATGTGAACATTATGTTCTATCAAAGCATAGACTGTTGTACATGTAGCTGAACCCCATCATAGTCAACCAAGGTACACACACATTGAACAGCCCTCATTTTATTTCTTCATTTTTAGCAGATAAGAGACAGTGGATGCAACAGACTGACATAGATGGATGACAGAACTGAGAAGCTTAGCCTGACAGCGGTATGTTGAATCTGACAGTCATGACATGATAGTAGTGACAGCTGAGGTGACAGTGAAAAAGCATATTTTCCGGGTTATAGGATGCACTACGGTGTAAATGATACAGCATGAATCGTAATAAAAAATAAATTAATAAAGATTGATTTACAAGCAGCATGCATACTTGAAGTGTTTACTGACAAAACCAAAGCTGTGAAATTGGCCAAAGAATTAATCCTAGTAGCACGTTTCTTGGAACATTCCGGGATGACCTTTCTGTAACTAAATCGGTAAGGTTTTTAGCAAATTATAAATTTTCAGTTTGCTAAATAAATCTTGTTATGGACAGTGGTCAGGATGGCTGCTGAGAGAGGATCTTGACACCTATACAGCAAATTTAGATTTTTTTTCATTGGAATATTGTTAAGACTGTTCGAGCAGATAGGGCATTGTTGAGTAGATGCTGTTGTTCACAAGTTTGATAAAGAGATCGAGATTGCCATACTGATAGCAAAATAATGATGTAATGAATCAGTTTTTTGGTTTGTTTGTTTTGGGGGTTTTTTGTTAACAACTTTGTGAATGCAAAAAGTGCCTGGCCCAGTGTGTACTTTCTTTATTGCTGAATGCAGGCAACATTTCTTCAACTAAAGTATAGTAGAAATATATTTAATTGGTTTTTTGTGTAGTGACTGTTGAAAGTTGTTAAAAAGTTTTCCCTTGACACAACTTTCACAATGAAATACATACCGTGACCTCAGGGAAATAAGGGATAAAATTCGTCCGGGGCCCTGACTGTGGTAGAGCACATGCGATTTTTAAAAAATCACTTCTTTTTTATATGCTATAAAACTACCCTCATTTAAAAACTTGTTATCTAAGCTTTCCAGTGATTTACAGCTTTACACACTGAGTTGAGTGTTACATATCAATATCAAGGGTTGTTTGGCCCCTCCTGCCTTGAAAACAACTTTGGCCAGTGTTAATTCCACCAGCAGCACAGAGTACCGTTGCTGTAAATTCATCGCTTTTAGGTTTAACAATCTAATTTGAGAAATTGTTGTACCGTATATAGACATTTTGGCAGCAAAATATTCCCAGTGTGTACAGTGTAGTGTCTCATAAAATTAGAATCAGAGATTTTTTTTGGTTTAGTGTGATAAGGGATTTTGAGCTATTTTTTGCTGTCACTTTCCAATTTATGTATAAAAAGAAAATAGCCACTTTCATTTGAAAACAAATTTGCATGCAGACAGAAAATAAAATGGGATGATCTGCTCTTGTGGTGATGCGATTTCCCCAGGAGAGCAGCCTGAATGTCACGTAGAAAAATGTACTGTGACTGAAAGTCGTATACAAGACGCTAACATTTGCCGACAAAGCAACTGTTGATTGTTGTAAAAATACTCAGTGACTGTTGTAAACAATCAACAGTGTTGTAAAAAATGTTTAGTGACAGTTGTTAAAATATTTGTGACAATTATCAATGACTATTTAGTAAATGCTGTAAAAGTATTCAGTGTGTTGTAAAAAATATTGACGGTTGTATAAAAAATATTTGTCACAATTGTAATCAAAAAAATATCCAGTGACTATTGTGAATATTCAGTAACTGTTGTAAAACTGTTCAGTGTGTTGTAAAAAATATTGACAGTTGTAAAAATATTTGCGACAATTGTAAAAAAAAAAAAAAAAAATTCAGTGACTATTGTGAATATACAGTAACTGTTGAAAAACTATTCAGTGAGTTGTAAAAAAATATATATATTGACAGTTGTAAAAATTGTTCTGACAATTGTAAAAAAAAAGAAAAAGAAGAAAATTTATATATATATATATATATATATATATATATATATATTATATATATAATATATATATATATATATATATATATATATTTAGTGACTATTGTGAATATTCAGTAACTGTTGTAAAAATATTTAGTGTGTTGTATAAAAATAAATTAACAGTTGTATAAAAAACATTTGTGACAATTGTAAAAAGCAAAAGAATATCCGGAGACTATTGTGAATATTCAATGTCTGCTATAAAAAAAATACTCAGTGTGTTAAAAGAATTGACAGTTGTAAAAATACTTGTGACAATAAGCGCTTATTGCGAAGCAGGGGGAGTAACTGAGATAGGTGGTGCGCAAGTGCTAGGGTGACAACGGAATTGTTTACGTCATCATTTACAAAGATTTTGTGCACTGTGATAGAAAGAACTCTGATTCTGCGCTTGATTATTGTCTTCAATAGTGCGTTGTTTTCATCTACAATGGCGTGTAAAAGTCTACACATATGTAAAAGAATACACACACACACACACACACACACACACAGAGTAATAAAATAAATATTGATATAGGCCTGCATGCACACACATACAGACACGCACGCATGTACGTATGAACGCACGCACGCACACACACACACACACACACACACACACACACACACACACACAGAGACTAACACAACATTGTGGTGAATATAAAATTGAATTGTAAAACTGTTACATTTGTAAAATAAAATATATTAACAGAGGCAAAAATATTTGTGACAATTGTAACAAAAATATTCAGTGACAATTGTTAAATATTCTGTAACATGTTGTAAAAATATTCAGTGTATTGTAAAAAATATTGCCAGTTGTAAAAATATTTGTGACAATTGTATATAAAAAAAACAAACATTCAGAGACTATTGTTAATATTCAGTTACTGCTGTAAAAATAATCATTGTGTTAAAAAACAAAACAAATGACAATTGTACAGATATTTGTGAGAATTGTAAAAAAAAAAAATCAGTGACTATTGTAAATATTCAGTAAATGCTGTAAAAATGTTCAGTGTGTTAAAAAAAATATTGACAGTTGTAAAGATATTTGTGACAATTGTAACAAAAATATTCAGCGACTATTGTGAATATTCACTGACTTGTTGTAAAAAATATTCAATGTGTTTTTAAAAACACCAATTGACAGTTGTAAAAATATTTGTGACAATTGAGAAAAAAAATTATTCAGTTACTGTTGTAAAAATATTCAGTGTGTTGTAAAAAAAATAAATTGACAGTTGTAAAAATATTTGTGACAATTGTAACAAAAATATTCAGTGACTATTGTGAATATTCAATAACTGTTGTAAAAAATATTCAGTGTGTTGTAAAAAATATTAATTGCCAATTGTAAAAAAATATAAACTGACAGTTGTAAAAATATTTGTGACAATTGTAACAAAAATATTCAGTGACTATTGTGAATATTCAATAACTTTTTAAAAAATATTCAGTGTCTTGTAAAAAATATTAATTGCCAGTTGTAAAAAAAAATAAATTGACAGTTGTAAAAATATGTGTGACAATTGTAACCAAAAAATATTCAGTGACTGTTGTGAATATTCAGTGACTGTTGTAGAAAATATCAAGTGACAGTTGTAAAAATATGTGTGACAATTGTAACAAAAATATTCAGTGACTGATGTGAATATTCAGTTACTGTTTTAAAATATTCAGTGTGCTGTAAAAAATATCAATGGCCACTTGTAAAAATATTTGTGAGAATTGTTAATATATATATAGAGAGAGATATATATTGTAACAGTTTGCCCTCCATACTTACTTACCCAGGCTTTGCGTTTTAAAGACTAGAGCGCAACTCCATAGTCTTCCAAGACCGATGGGTATCTATTACTAATATATGTATTAGAGAGAGAGAGAGAGAGAGAGAGAGAGAGAGAGAGAGAGAGAGAGAGAGAGAGAGAGAGAGAAGAAAACAAACCAGAAGCAAACACTTGGTAATCTTTTCCCCCAAATTTTCGAGGTAGGAACCTCTTCCTCAGGGGGTCTTTACTAGAATGATAATGCATTAAAACATTGACCACATAGCAGTGAACAGAATGTCATATATATGAATATTTAGTGACTGTTGTAAAAATATTCAGTGTGTTGTAGGAAATATTGTTAAAAAAAAAAGTAAATAAATTTAGAGACTAGTGTGAATATTAAGTGATTGTTTTAAAAGAAATATTCCGTGTGTTGTAAAAAAAAAAAATTGTCAGTTGTAAAACTATTTGTTACATTTGTAAAATAAAATATATTAACAAAGGCAAAAATATTTGTGACAATTGTAACAAAAATATTCAGTGACAATTGTTAAATATTCTGTAACATGTTGTAAAAATATTCAGTGTGTTGTAAAAAATATTGCCAGTTGTAAAAATATTTGTGACAATTGTATAAAAAATAAACATTCAGAGACTATTGTTAGTATTCAGTTACTTCTGTAAAAATAATCATTGTGTTTAAAAAAAATAATTGACAATTGTAAAGATATTTGTGAGAATTGTAAAAAAAAAATATTCAGTGACTATTGTAAATATTCAGTAAATGCTGTAAAAATGTTCAGTGTGTTAAAAAAAAAATTTGACAGTTGTAAAGATATTTGTGACAATTGTAACAAAAATATTCAGTGACTATTGTGAATAGTCAGTGATTGTTGTAAAAATATTCAGTGTGTTGTAGAAAGAAAAAAAAAGTAATTTACAGTTGTAAAAATATTTGTGACCATTGCAACCCCCCCAAAATATTCAGTGACTATTGTAAATATTTTGTAACTGTTGTAAAAAGTGTTGTAAAAAAATATATAGACAGTTGTGAAAATATTTGTGACAATTGTAACAAAAATATTCAGTGACTACTGTGAATATGTAGTGACTGCTGTAAATATATTCATTGTGTTGAAAATAAATATATGGATATTTGTAGAAATATTTGACAATTGTAAAAAAGAAAAGAAAAAAATATATATATAATATAGATATATATTCAGTGACTACTGTGAATATTCAGTGACTGCTGTAAAAATATTCATTGTGGTAAAAAAAATATTGACAGTTGTAAAAATATTTGTGACCGTTGTTTAAAAAAAAAAAAAAAAAAAATTCAGTGATTGCTGTGAATATTCAGTGACTGTTGTAAAAATATTCATTGTGTTGTAAAAAATTGTGACAGTTTAAAAAAAAAATTCAGCGACTATTGTGCATATCAGTCTGTCGCAAGCCTAAGGCTCATCATGCCAGTGCTTATCCCGGTTTCTGTGGCGTTAAGTGACTGAGAGTCATAGACTCCCCCCTGGATAGGACGCCAGTCTATCACAGGGTTAACCCCAACACAAGATTGGTACCCCTTTTACACCTTTTACTTTATTATATACCTTCCAAAAGCCCCCTAGTGAGTACTACTCACTCTTTTTCTGATTGGATGAGAGAGGTCTCTTCTGATTGGATGAGAAAAGTCTCTTCTGATTGGATGAGAAAGAGTGAGTAGTACTCACAAAAGGGGCTTTTGGAAGGTATATAAGAAAGTAACCCGTAGGGTGGGGGTCGGGGATGGTGGCGGCACACACAACCCACCTAGTCTACAAACTTAAAACACACGTTTCTATTCAACTGTGCACCAAACGTGTGTTTTAACTTTGTAGACTAGGTGGGTTGTGTGTGCCGCCACCATCCCCGACCCCCACCCTACGGTTACTTTCTTATATACCTTCCAAAAGCCCCTTTTGTGAGTACTACTCACTCTTTTTCTCAGCCAATCAGAAAAGACTTCTCATTCAGTAAGAGCCATTCTGAATGGGGATTTCTCAGCCAATCAGAAAAGACTTCTCATCCAGTAAGAGCTATTCTGATGGGCTGAGAAAGAGTAAGTAGTACTCAGGATGCAGGCTTTAGGAAAATATATAAGAAAGTAACCCAGAGCGTGGTGGTCGGGGATGGTGGCGGCCCACACAAGCCCACTTGGTCCAGCAAACTTAGTAGACAAAAGGAAAAGATACAGATTCCAGTTCAAGTTTTTTTTTAATACTTTAGGAACATGGCAGTACATTCATCTCTCACACTCATATTGTGTCAGGACATATATTTTTACACAGTCGGGGTCTCTCATAATTACTTGGTGGGTCTGTACTGTACCTACTGCAACAGCTGTCCTTTGTAAGATATCAGTTGCATCAACAGAACAGTGGAAGGTCCAAAGAACTTTCCCTTTCTGCACTTAGATGTCTGATCACGGCTCAAGGGTTGGTGTGCAAAGAACCTACAGCAACAAGCTGTCTGGCAAAATTCGCATACAATATAAAAGTTGTGAATTACTGCACAAATACTACATAAAATTGTACATGGAAACTTAGGCAGCAGAAACTATTCTGTTCAATACACTATGGGAGAGGATTTAGCCCTGGTTGCGCTAACTTAACAGAATTAGTAGTACGACCTACATGCTAAGTTAAACAGCAGCCATTGTTGTTTTGCAGTTGGGTGGGGTCAAACAACCCTTGATATTGATATGTAAAACTAAACTAAGTGTGTAAAGTTTAAATCATTGGAAAGCTTAGATAACAAGCTTTTAAATGAGCGAAATTTTATAGCAGCAGGTAGTGTTTATGATAATGTAAAAAATAAATAAAGTTTAAAAACTGCGCGTGCACTACCATATGTGACACTCCACCACGAAACGAGTCTCTTAGCACCCGACCCACTTTTCTGCTAGGAGCCATTACAGGCAGGTGGAGGTCAAGTTGTTGATCGATTGCATAACTGACCTACGGTGCAATGCGACTCATGTGGTGGAGTGTCACATATATAAAACCTTGGGAAACTATCAGACAACAGCTCTCTTATCACCAATAGGGGGGGATGTCAGCCGACTCCATCAGAATACAAAGTGCTAGAGGGCCTTGACCGTAACCACTCATCACCCTATCTCACCATTTCAGATAAAAGCATTGTGCCATGTGCTCCGTTTCAGATCAGGTCAAATCAGAAGACAACTTGGCATGTATTGTTCTTTTACCCTTCATTTTATCTCTGTTAAATCAAGATAACACAACCTCCCCAATATTATTAACATTTTGATCAAGGACACGAATCAGTTATGATCTCGTTATCATTCTGTTGCTTAACACTTTCGTTTTGATCTTCAACTGTTCCTTACTTCTTTCTGTAGTTGAGGTCAAGGTCTCTAGAATATCTGAATTATGTCATGGGAAAGGCACCACCAGTCTTTCAGACAAGACGATAAACTGAGGTCCCGTGTGTTACACATCACTATTTAGCACACGTAAAAGAACCCACGGCAACAAGGGGGTTGACCCTGGCAAAATTCTGTAGAAAAAAGCCACTCTGATAAGGAAACAAATACAGTTGCATGCAGGAAAAAGAAAAAAAAAAGGGTAGGCGCTGCACATGTGGCGATGCGCTCTCCCTGGGGAGAGCAGCCCAAATTTTTACGCAGAGAAATCTGCTGTGACATAAAGTGGTACATATACAAATACATTGAAAGAAAAGAGGAGAAGCAATGTCAGCTGGGGGGGGGGGGGGGGTGGTTTGATATCAGATGAATGACTACACATTATTGGGGAAAGGGGGGGTCATTGATAGCTGAATGACTACACATTATTGGGGAGGGGGGGACCGTTAGTTGATAGCTGAATGACTGCACATTATGGGGGTGGGGGAGTTAGTTGATATCAGCTGAATGACTACACATTATTTGGGTGGGGAGAGTTGGTTGATATTAGCTGAATGACTA
>JASPKP010002257.1:0-20000 GCA_030674155.1 Stramonita haemastoma
CTCTCCTCTCTCTCTCTCTCTCTCTCTCTCTTCCTCTCCTGGGACAGACAGTCGGAGCGAGCAGCACGAGCGCCGCTTTGAATGGTCGAGGTTTGCGTCCTCCGACTGGAAACGTAAGGTTAAGTGGGGTGGAGTCTGATGAAAGTTTTGTTATTGTTGTTGGTTGTTTGGTTATTGGTTATGGTCTGTTTTTGAAAGACTTTTAGGGCAGTAGAACTAATAAGGTAAAGGGTAATGGGTGTCCCATAACATATGTGGTCGTAAGAAAGCGAGGTGGTCAGAAACATCATTTTTCTCCAGGGGTCAGCATATTGAGGGCGGCGCCCATCTCCTCTCCCTAGCTGCTTTACCTTTCCTTGACCCTAAAGAGGTCAGATACCCATTTACAGCTGGGTGAACTGGGGGACTTTTCTGAAGCGAAGGCGCCCAAACGGTCCACCCAGCCACTTGGTAACCACGCTCGTTGCTGCTTAATATTGGTTTGGGGAAATCAAGTACTATGACTACTGAGCTATTTCATCCTCACTAGAGAAACCAACAAAAAGATTGAAAGCCGACTCAGAGGCTTCGAAGGCAGGTGTCTTCGCCGCATCCTCAAGATCCACTGGGAACAACATGTTACCAAATAGAGAAGTGAGCAAAAGGACCGGCATCAACAATATCATAGAAGAAGTGAAACAAAGGTGATGGAGGTGGCTGGGCCAATGTCCTCAGGATGAACAAGACCCGACATCCACATGCCGCACTCAGATGGGCACCACCTGGTAAAAAGGAAGAGGGGCAGGCCGTTAGGTACATGGAGGAGAACTATAGAAGAAGAAATGAAAATAATGGGCAAAAAATGGAATGAAATCAGCTGGCTTGCCCAAGACAGAGATGGCTGGAGGAGACTTGTTGGCGCCTTTTGCTCCACCCAGAGCGAGGAGGATTAAGGTAAGGTAAGGTAAGTGGAACTAGGCTGCTGGTGGTAAATCCAGGGGTAAATCTCCTTCAGTGATGCCTGGGTGATGTCCTCAAACCCAGGCCATCGAATCAAAGATTACAGTGATTTTTGTAGCCACTAGGCTATCTCGTTTTTGATGTAACTGAGAAACAGGAGCTGTATTGCATAGATACTGTTTTGCTTTTCCTGTCTTTTAAAGATGGTCTTTATTCTCTATGGAACATTTTGCTTTTAACTCTGGATATAGGTTGCACTGCACAGGGAATATCTGATTTTTTCTGTATCTAAATATGGACTGTACTGCACAGAAAATATCTAATTTTTCTGTATATAAATATGGATTGTACTGCACAGAAGATATCTAATTTTTCTGTATATAAATATGGACTGTACTGCACAGAAAATATATCATGTTTCTGTATCTAAATATAAACTGTATTGTATAGGAAATATATGATGTATCTGCATAAAAATATGAGCTGTATCGCATAAAGAACATCTTGTTTTTCTGTATCTAAATATTGACTGTACTACGTAGAGACTATCTTATTTTTCTGTATCTAAATTTTGGTTGTATTGCAAAGAAAATATCTTATTTTTTATCAAAATATAGGCTTATTGCGCAGGAAATATTGTATTCATCTGTATCTAAATATAGGTTTTTTTTGCATAGAGAATATTTCACTTTTAGGTATGAAAAGATAGGTTTTTTTGCATAGGGAATAGTTATTTGTGTACCCTGTCTCTAGTGTAGGCTCGTATTGCAGAGGGAGTTTGTAATTCCTGTATCTCAACATAAGCTGCAGTGCTTAAATAATATTTTGTTTTTCCATTTTGTTTTTAAGCTAGTATGTTAAGCAATATTTGTTTTACCTGACTTTTAAAATGAGCTGTATTCCATAACGAAGATTTTATTTTCCATCTCTCTGAAAATGGGCTGCAATGCAAAAGAGAATACTTGTATTTCCTCTTTCTAAAGATGGCATCTAATGCACAAGGAACACTCATCAGTATCAAGATTTGCCCCCCCCCCCCCCCCCAAGAAAAAAACCGACAAAAACAAAAACAAACAAACAAACAAACAAACAAACAAACAAACAAACAAACAAACCCAACTGAAACTTCTGACAATACTATCAACAATTTGTGAAACTTGAGCCGCTAACAAAGACTACTGTTTTCAAAGTTGCCATTTACCAACTGCTATCCCAGAAACTCTTTAGGCAGCTTTAACTATAATCTTTTTCTTAAGACATAGAAGCACACCAACAAAAAGTGTGCTCAGAAAGTCCATTTCAACAAACACACTATTCAACCCTCCCCCACCCAACACCAAAACAATACCCCTCCTAAAACAAAACAAAAAACAAAACAAAAAGAGCACAGTCCTCACCACTGAACCACACACCCAAGCCTCTCAGAGCACCGACACCTCTAGAAGCAAATGATAGGCCGGCAGGTCAGGACAGAGAAGTCAAGAGAGAGAGAGAAGAGAGAGAGAGAGAGAGAGAGAGAGAGAGAGAGAGAGAGAGAGGAGAGAGAGACGAGGAGAGAGAGAGAGAGAGAGAGAGAGAGAGAGAGAAGGAAGGAGAGAGAGAGAGAGAGAGAGAGAGAGAGAGAGAGAGAGAGAGAGAGAAGAGAGAGAGAGAGAGAGAGAGAGAGAGAGAGAGAGACGAAGACAGACAGACACACAGACACACAGACGACACAGACACAAAGAGAGAGAGAGACTGGAACCGAAGGAGAGGAAAGACGACAGGTCGCACCCGAAGTTGTCCATCCAGCCTTCTCCTCTTTCAGTCTCTCCGGACCGTTCCGCACCGAGCCGGAGAGGTCACCTGACGACTGGAGAAGATTGAGGTGTGAAGATCCCCGGGAAACAGACGGGCAAGGCGAGAGGGGACTGTGTCGAGTTTGAAAACCTTGTCTGTCAGCTTGGCTGGCGGCTTGGTTGGTTGGTTGGTTAGATGGCTTGGTTGGTTTGGGTTGGTTAGTGTTGGTGGTGGTGGTGGTGGTTGTAGCGGTTGGTGGTCGGTGGTGGTGGGTTTTGGTGGGTCAGGCAGGGTTGGGGGAGGGAGAGAGGGGGAGAATGGTTGGCCAAATTGCACGTGTTGAGTTCGAACTGTCAGTAGGAATGGAGGGAAGAGAAGATGAATTTTGTATGTCGTTTTTTTTTTCTCTGTGGAAATGGAGTTTGTGTTATATGTGTGTGTTGGGATGGATAAAGGAAAGTTGGATGTATTCGTACACTATATGCATGTGTGTGTATGTGAGTGTGTGGTGCGTGCACGCGCGCGCGCGCGCGTATGTGTGTGTGTGAAAGTCAAAGTCAAAGTCAAAATCAAAGTAAACATTGACATTTTATTTTCAGACTGTGCATTGAATAAGCAGTATCAAGCCATCTTTGTATCAAGCCATTTATCTAGAAACAAGAAAATATTTACCAGTAATGCTTAACCACAAGATTACAACAACAAACAATACGAAGAAAAAAGAATCGATGTGTGTGTGTGTGTGTGTGTGTGTGTGTGTGTGTGTGTGTGTGTGTGTGTGTTGTGTGTGTGTGTGTGCGCGTGCGCGCGTGCATGTGTGTGTGTGCTGCAAAACAATTTTCAGCATAGAGATTAGTGGATTTTGGACGTCAATTTAGTGTTTCAAAAAATCTGAAGAATAGCCTCCAAGATTTCTCTATTCCAAGATGCAGTTTGTAATATGTTGTAACATGCTTCCGGGGAAAAAAAAAGTGTCAATCATAAAATTTTACTCCGAAATTAGATTAAGATCGTCGCAACCATTGCAAACTAGTACCATGATCTCTACTGTTTGTTTCTTATCAAAATGTAGGACTTCATGATAAACAAATTAGTTGAAAACGTTTTGAAATGTACAACGGGTTAGAAACGACATTATGGATTTGTACATTCACGTCATCTGCACTCTAGAGGGGGGGGGGGGAGGGGGGGGGTTTTGGGGGGGGGGGGGGTTGGCTTTTTATGAGAAAGCTGCCAAAGAAAGAAGGAAGAACAGAGTTTTTATTTGTTGTTGTTTTTTTTGTGAGTGGTGGTGGGGGCAGAGTGGGGGAGGGGGGAGGAATGAAACAATCAGGTTAAGAGACTGTTTATGCTATAGAGGTGTCTCTGTTTCTCATAGATTGCTTTGCATTTTTTGGTTTGAGTGAAAGGTTTCTAATGTTAAAGTTTCTTGCAATTATACTGATCAAAAGCAATTGTTGTATTTGCTAGTTTTCATCTCTCTGTCTTCGTTTCTCTGTTTCTGCCTGTCTGTCTGTCTGTCTTTTTGTCTTTTGTCTTCTCAGTCTGGCTGCGATTCTATGTATTTGCCTACCTAGTTGTGTGTCGCGCTC
Organism: Stramonita haemastoma; assembly: GCA_030674155.1. NCBI lineage: Eukaryota > Metazoa > Mollusca > Gastropoda > Neogastropoda > Muricidae > Stramonita > Stramonita haemastoma. Next base: position 4,308 of record JASPKP010002257.1, read on the forward strand.
TGTCTCTCTCATTTCTTGTCTGTCTGACTGCCCTGTCTCTGTTTCCGTCTCTCTCTCTCTGTCTGCTGGCCGTCTGTCTGTCTGTCTGTCTGTCTGTCTGTCTGTCTGCCTGTCTTCTTCTCTCTCTCTCTCTCTCTCTCTCTCTCTCTCTCTCTCTCTCTATCTCTCTCCTCTCTCTCTCTCTCTCTCTCTCTCTCTCCTCTCTCTCTCTCTCTCTCTCTCTCTCTCTCTCTCTCTCTCTCTCCCCTCTCCTCCTCCCCTCCCCCCCTCCTCCTCTCTCTCTCTCTCTCTCTCTCTCTCTCTCTCTCTCTCTCTCTCTCTCTCTCTCTCCTCTGCTCAGGGAGAGCACTGCAGACTGTGTCAATGACCTGTGGTTTTCTCTACGGTGCTAACTTCACTCTGTGACCACCAAGGAGCTGTACACTGACAGGCTGCCGACAGACTGGTGCGTGCTATCAACCACCCACCAAGGCCCAGTGGTTAGCGCTAAAGGATACGTACTGAAAGGTTGTGGGTTCGAATCCCATCAATGTCATAGATTTTTTTTCTTGGTTTTATTGCTTTCTCGTGGGGGTTTTGTGCGTTTTTTACCGCAGCATTTTTTGTTTATTTTAGATTGGCCGTGTTGTGTGGTATGTTTCTGTAAATTTTGTGTAATGGTATTTGTATTATATGGGAATTTATTCTGTTTAGGATCATGTATATGTCATTTGTCTGCATCAGTATCCTATGTTACTTTCTCATGAGGTGGGGCTTAAGATAAACTGTAGCCTTATATCTTTTATCCTGTTGAATTTTTGCCTGTTCATGTTGCATCCATATTAAATTAGTCATGTTTAAACCAAAAGCCATGCAGAGAGTATTTTTATATTTATATTTTATACCACTTTATGTCACAGCAGATTTCCCTGCGTGAAATTCGGGCTGCTCTCCCCGGGGAGAGCGCGTCGCCACAAGTGCAGCGCCTACCCATTTTTTTTATTTTTAATACAGCCCTGAGCCTCCCTGGGGACTCCAACTCTCCGATTTTTCCTCAGGGATGGTGTCTAAACACAACACCTGTGTGCAAGCTGTTTATTTTAAAATTTTGTCATCCGCTCCTACCAACACACAATGGCCTGCTCTTCCGAAAGGCTGAACGGGGTTTTAAGATGTTACGCGTACGTTCGCACACGGGGCCTCGGTTTATAGTCTCATCCGAATAACTTGCAATATAGATTGCTAACAGATTTGCATTCAAAAACCAACACAAAAATAACGAAGAAAAACATAGTTACTTGCAAATATTGATTTGTAGAATAGAACCAGAAGGAATTTATAACTACCATAATGTTGAGATAAAGTCTATTATCACAGAAAGAAAAAAACCCCACAATTTTTAATGTAATTGAAGTAACCATCTTATGCACGCATACTGTGGATTCTGATTATAACTAGCAAAGTGAAAAAAAATAAGCAAAATGGAATTAAATCAGGAAAAAGAGACACAAATGATGGATGGCGCTACTTTTGTGGCGGCTCGCTCTAACCAGAGCCAACAGCCCAAATTTTACGCAGAGAGATCTGCCAAGACTTAAAGGGGTATCAAATTATGAAATGAGAATGTTTTAATGTGGTTTAGATGCTGTAAGGCTGTTTTAGGAGTTGTTACAATTCTCAAAACTGGTGATCAGCGTTTGTTATATCTTGTTTCACTGCCTCCTGTTGCCCCCACGCCGCTCATCTTGCGCACACGTTAAATCCTCGTAAAGTTTCGTAAGAGTAGGCCATCGTGTGCCGGTGGGAACAGATGCCAAAATTTATAAAACTGCATACACACGGCGACTGGATGTAAAAAAAAAAGCACACAAGTGCTTATTCCATTATCCTCGATATAAAAAAATAAAATATAAATAAAAGAAAAAAGAAAAAGTGGCGCTGCTCTTGTGACGACACGCTCTTCTTGGAGAGAGAGAGAGCTGCAACGATTTTCAGGCAGGGAAATCTGCCCTGACTTCAAATGGTATACAAATCTATACAATTAATACGCTGTCTGTGGCTAGCAGGGGTCAGAAGCAGGGTCAGTCAGAATGAGCGCTGGTGTTTGCTGACACAGTGGTGACACACGGGGCGGGGCTGTGGCTGGCTGGTTGTCTCCCGTCGCCGTCCCCAACTCCTGCTGTTCAGCTGGGAAAACCACAGTGCTGTGTTTAGGAAGAGGAGAGATGAAAGATGGAGTCTTTTTTTTAGTGTTTAATGTTGGAGGTCTGTTGTTTTTTTTCTTCTGTGTGTGTTTATTTATTTTTATTATCTATTTATTTATTCTTTTATATCGAGCATAACAGAATAAGCAATCATGTACTTTTTTTCATCCGGTCCCCGTGTGTATGCGGTTTTGTAAATATTGTCATCTGTTCCCACCGGCACACGATGGCCTATTCATACGAAAAGCGGAACATGATTTAACGTGTGCGCAAGATGTTCTGCGTGCGTTCGCACACGGGGCCTCGGTTTATAGTCTCATCCGAAGGACTTTTGGGGAGAGTGGAGTCAGCATTGATGTTAACTCCAGGAGAAAAATTTCCTCGACCGGACTCGAACCCGGGTCATCAAATTGCCAGCGCAATGTTCCGACCACTAGGCTATCCGTCCCCCCCCCCGTGTGTGTGTGTGTGTGTGTGTGTGTGTGTGTGTGTGTGTGTGTGTGTGTGTGTGTGTGTGTGTGTGTGTGTGTGTGTGTGTGTGTGTGTGTGTGTGTGTGTGTGTGTGTGTGTGTTGGTGTGTGAGGTCCCCATTAGATTGTTCAGCATGTCCTGGCCTCTGTATGTATACCTTCCCACCCTATACTCTGTCTCTCTTCTGGACACACAGACATACACACACACATACACACACACTTGTATATATATATATATATATATATATATATATATATATATATATATATATATATATATATATACATGTATATATGGATAGAGAGAGTGTGTGAATAGATGAATGACTGAATGAATGATGTTTTCTGAGAGTGGCATACCAAAGCATCTACATATTTTTTCCTCTGACCTTTGCCCTGATTAAGGACTAAAAAGTGAAGTGTTCAACCCATAGTATATACATATATATATATATATATATGTATATATATATATATATATATATATATATATATACATATATATACATATATATATATATGTATATATGTATATACTAGTAGCGTTACTATAATAATGTGGTCAGTCACTAGTAGCCAATCAGCTGCCCCATAACCATACCTTTAAAATGTCAACTATTTGTTACACTCATTTTGCCTTCACTTTCAAAAGACACAGAACAAAGACACAAAAAATGACAATAACAAAGCTCCATCACATCCATCCTCTTCTCTCCGTAACCTTTCATCCCTCTCCCTCCAATCCCTCTCCCCAACACCCTCCCCCCTCCCCATATCCCATCCCCCGTCATCTCTTTCCTTCTCACCCCCTTCCAAGCATCACAACTAATGCAGACACTTTGCACAGATCAAAGCTTCCAACTCACAACACTGGGTGGCCCCTAAGCCTCTCCAACCACCACCCCCACCCCCATCTCTCATTTCATTACCCAGGGTAGGTTAGGTCTTAATACCCGATTATTGACACTGCTGCTTCCCTGCCTGGTGGTCCTGGCTTTAGCTTTCTGCCTGTCTGGTCAGCCATCATCTCCTCCTTCCTGTAAAACACACTGTGTGCATGATGGCACGTGAGCAGCGTATGGAGAGAAGGAGGATGTGCGCGCAGTAGACCTTTAAGCTTAGGAATGAAACCTGAAGTATTGTGGCCCAGAAGAGAGGAATGGTTTTAGAGGCTGTAGGTTCAATCCTCTGTAGTCTCCTTGTGTTTGGAATGTTCAGGGATGTCACGTAGGTAGGTTCAGGCGGCACATACATGGTGTAGTCTATCGTGGTATTTCCATAATGGTAGAATTCTTGTCTATGATCTATCTATCTATCTATCTATCTATCTATCTATCTATCTATCTATCTATCTATCTATCTATCTATCTATCTATCTATCTATCTATCTATCTATCTATCTATCTATCTATCTATCTATCTATCCCTTAGTCTGGTGACAGTCGGGCACCCCCAAAGACTTGACAACCAGTTCCCTCCACTCCTCTCTCTCTCTCTCTCTCTCTCTCTCTCTCTCTCTCTCTCTCTCTCTCTCTCTCTCTCTCTCTCTCTCTCTCTCTCTCTCCCCTCTCTCTCTCTCCCTTCTGCCTTTCTCAAAATTTTGTTGAGTTCTAGGCCTGTCCATTTGCTGATGTTGCCTTCTCATATCTTCCTAGGTCTGCCTCTTTTTCTTCCTCCCTGGACAGTGCCTTGCAGTTTTGTTTTTGCTAGTCCTTTTGATCTTGTGACATGCCCATACCATTGGCCCAAACCCTCCCCTATCCTTTCCTTGTACTGATGTTGATGTAGTTAAACAACATGTGAAAAGACAAAAGAATAACTAAGTTTTTTTTTAGAATTAAAAGTGTCAAACAATGATCTAGCCTATGTTGTTGTATGGGTCAAAAACATAAACACTACGGAAATTAGAAAGAGACAAAAAGAAAAACATGCAAAATGTGGTTTTACAGGCGACTTTTAAGAGTCAACTGGTCAGACAGGACAACAAATTAAAGCATTCTTGATATACATCCTCTCTCCTCTAACCACATCAACCCACAACAGTCAATACAGATACTCCCCAAAGATCAGAACTTTAACTCCTCAAGCCGGGTGGCCCCACCCACCCCTCATTCAGTTACCCAGGGTGAGCCTTGATACCCGAATAATTATTGACACTGCTTCTCTCCCAGACCCTGCCTGGTGGTCGTGTCTACCTGCCTGGCCAGCCAATCATCTCCTCCTTCCTGTAAAACACACTGTGTGCATGATGGCACGTGAGCAGGGTTTGGAGAAAAAAAGGATGGGGGTGGGAGGGAAGAGGGTTTTTTGTAGCTAGGTCCAAATTTAAACTATCCCACCCAATTATTTTTTGGGGAGAGGAGGATAAGAGGGAAAGCGTTTAGAGGGAGTAGTGGTGTTTGCTAACAGAGGGATGGACAAACAGGGTTGGTTTAGCTGGTGTGTACACGTGTGTGTGTATGTGAGTGTGTGTGTGTGTGTTGTGTGTGTGTATGTGTGTGTGTTCAAATTGTTCAAACACTGCATTCATTTGCAGGAAACATCACAGTGTGGCAGCAAAGATAGGAGAGGAAACATGGTTTAGTGTTTTCATTATTGGGTTGAGGGTTTTTTTGTTTTGTGTGAGGTCCTGGTTTCAATATTCGGTAGGTTTGTTTTGCATCCTTTTACTTCCGTTTTCTTCTTCTTTCCCTTCTATTCCAAAATGTCTTTATTCTCTGTCAAAACTGTAAGCGCAAGTACGGTTCTTTCTCCTGAGGGATGGGATAGCCTGGTGGTTAGAGTCATGCGAGCGTGATCTACTGACCCAGGTTTGAATCTCGTTCAAGAGGATTTTTCCTCTGGAGTTCACATCAGTGCCGACTCCACTCCCCCTTTAAAATCTTTTGGACCTCATGCACACAGAAACACACAGACTAATCTGATGATGACAGTTCTCCTAGGTAAGGTTGAGGGCAGAAGGAAAAGGAGGCAGACCACCAACATCCTACATTGCCAACATCTCTGAGGTCAGGGGTCTGGGAGGGCTACAGGAAATGGTAGAACTCAGCAGAGACAGAGAAATATGGCGAACCCTGGTGGCATTGTGTGGAGCTCCTACCGACGACAGCGGCGATGGAGACAGTGGAATTGAGTTGATGTATCAACTTCTGCTCCTCAATAGGTAATGTTTTCAGTCGGTGTGCCAGACTGGTCAAAAGCAGCGGCTCATTGACCTTTTAACCTATCGGCCATTAAACCATGAGTCACCCACCTCCACACCACACCCCTCCCCATTGACCCTTATCCCCTCCCCCCCCTCCTAACAAAAACCTGAAATGAAGTCAGCAAACAACAGTAAACCAACACCCTGCCCCACAACCCTTCTCCATCTTTTTCTCTCCTCACCTCTTCACCCCCCCCCCCCCCCCCCCCAACAGATATTTCAATACAGGTCATTTGTAAAGGATCACAGTTTCTAACTCAACGAGGCTGGGTGGCCCTTTAGCCATGACCCCCCCCCCCCCCCTCTCCCCTCATTCATTTAGCTACCCGGGGTGGGCAGGGATACCCCAAATATTGACACAGGTCGCTGGCCTGAATCCTGTCTGGTGGTCGTGGCTACCTGGCTAACTAACCGTCTCCTCCTTCCTGCAAAACACACTGTGTGTGTATGAGGGCACGTGAGTAGAGTTTCTATGATGATGATGATGATGATGATGATGATGATGATGATGATGATGATGATAGTAATAATAGTAGTGATAATAATAATTCGTGGTTCATCTGCCATGGCCCAGCGAGTTTAAAGGGTGGGAACGGTACTGCGCACACTGTCTCTCACCTTAAAAATCCTATGCGCAGGCCCAAGGACCAGTCCACGTCCCCCCCCTCATCCTCCCTTTTTCCTACTATCCCCAAGCCCTGTAGCGATGGGAAAGGGGCGAATGCGGCAGGTGAAAGATGTCACTGGAAGCCGCAGTTCCAATCCTGCATGCAGGCGATTCAGGAGTATGGGTCGTCTGATTGTTGACCTGAGGATGACAACATCACCCGGCAGCACCCTGAATGACCAAGCAGCCCTCTTTAGGGATAGCACTGCTTGCTCCACACGGAGAGGGGCCTAGAAAAGGTGGCCTAACGAAAGCTCATCCTCATACCACCCAGTTGGCTAGCCGCGGTCAACGGGCATCTTTCCAAGCGGTCGAGCATCAACAGAGTCAAAATCAAGTGGCTCCACACCTGCCTCCAAAGGTGTGACAGGTCTCAAATGGCGTGCTGGAACATCAGAACCATGCTAGATACAATAGATAACAACCGTCCTGAACGACGCTCTGCTTTAGTTGCACACGAGCTCTCGCGACTAAATATCGACATCGCGGCTCTTAGTGAAGTCCGCTTCCCAGATGAAGGTAGTCTCAAAGAACACGGCGCCGGTTACACCTTATACTGGTCAGGCAAGCCCCAATCCGAACGACGCCTTTCAGGTGTAGGCTTCATGATCAAGAACACCATTGCCTCAAAGCTGGAGAACTTACCAACAGGTCATTCAGACCGTATCATCTCCATGCGTCTGCCACTGGAGAACAAGCAGCACATCACTCTCTTCAGTGTGTATTCCCCGACTCTTCAAGCAGACCCTGCAGACAAGAACAAATTCTACTGTGACCTGCGCAGCCTGGTAAGAAACACCCCTGCAGACGACAAGGTCATTATCCTTGGGGATTTCAATGCTAGAGTTGGCCGAGATTCAGAAGCCTGGAAGGGAGTTCTGGGGAAACATGGAGTTGGGAATTGCAATGACAACGGGCGTCTCCTGCTAGAGTTCTGCACTGAACTGCAGTTAATCATCACTAACACAATCTTCCAGCAGAAGGACAGTCTAAAAACAACCTGGATGCATCCTCGGTCCAAACATTGGCACCTCATAGACTACGTCTTAGTGCGCCAGAAAGACCAAAGTGATGTCTTGCACACCAGAGTGATGCCCAGTGCAGAATGCCACACAGACCACCGCCTCGTGCGATGCAACCTCAGCCTTCACATCAAGCCAAAGTCAAAACGAGGAGGTCCCCCCAGAAAGAAACTCCAGGTTGGCAGCCTCAAGTCCGCTGAAGTGAAAGCTGTGCTGCAGTCCAACCTCCAGTCAAAGCTGGAAGTCGAGGACTGCCCCTCTGACCCCTGTCCAGAAACGCTCTGGACCCGCCTAAAAACTGCCATCCTGCAGACCTCTGCAGAGGTCTTGGGCTTTTCCACTAAGAAGAACAAGGACTGGTTCGACGAAAATGACCAAGAAATACAAGATCTGCTGGCGAAGAAGAGAAGTGCCCACCAGGCTCACCTTGCACAACCATCTTGTCCAGCAAAGAAAGCTGCCTTTCGTCTTACATGCAGCAACCTCCAGCGCCAGCTTAGAGTTATCCAAAACGAGTGGTGGATTAACCTCGCCCAGAAAACTCAGCTCTGCGCTGACACAGGTGACTACAGAGGCTTCTACGAAGCTTTGAAGGCAGTCTATGGACCCTCTCACCAAGTGTTGAGTCCTTTGCGCAGCACTGACGGCCAGGCACTCCTCACAGACAAGATGTCCATATTGAACCGCTGGGCTGAACACTTTCAAACCCTCTTCAGCGCTGATCGCACTGTTGATGACGCAGTGATCCAACAGATCCCACAGCAACCAGTGAAAGAAGAACTGGACGAAGCCCCAACCCTGGAAGAGGTAACTAAAGCCATAGAACAACTGAAGAGTGGGAAGGCTGCAGGCGTCGACGGTATTCCACCAGAATTATGGAAAAAACGGGGGGCAAACACTGCACTGCAAGCTCCATGAATTTTTTGTCTGCTGCTGGGAGCAGGGAAAGTTACCACAAAACTTTCGTGATGCAATCATAATCACCCTTTACAAAAACAAAGGGGAAAAATCCGATTGCTCCAACTACAGGGGGATAACTCTTCTCTCCATCGCTGGCAAAATCCTTGCAAGAGTTCTCCTCAACAGACTAGTACCTGCTGTTGCAGAACACCACCTCCCTGAGAGCCAGTGCGGCTTCAGAGCTAACAGGGGTACCACCGACATGGTCTTTGTGCTCAGACAACTTCAAGAAAAGTGCCGCGAACAGAACAAGGGACTGTACATCACCTTCGTTGATTTAACCAAGGCATTTGACACTGTGAGCAGGAAGGGCCTGTGGCAGATCATGGAGCGTCTTGGCTGTCCCCCAAAGTTTCTCAACATGGTGATCCAGCTACATGAAGACCAGCGTGGCCAGGTCAGAAACAGCAACGACCTCTCAGAGCCTTTCTCAATCACAAACGGGGTGAAGCAGGGCTGCGTTCTTGCACCAACCCTCTTCACTATCTTCTTCAGCATGATGCTTCAGCGGGCCACAGAAGATCTTGATGACGAAGACGGAGTTTTCATACGTTACCGCACAGATGGCAGCCTATTCAACCTGCGGCGTCTTCAGGCCCACACCAAAACCCTGGAGCAACAAATTCGAGAACTACTTTTTGCTGATGATGCTGCCCTTGTAGCCCACTCAGAAACCGCCCTGCAGCATGTAACATCCTGTTTTGCAGAGGCAGCCCAGCTCTTCGGACTCGAAGTCAGCCTGAAGAAGACAGAGGTTCTCTACCAGCCCGCACCTCAGGTAGCGTACCACCCACCTCACATTACAATTGGTGAGACAGAACTGAAGACAGTCCAGCAGTTTACCTACCTGGGATGCACAATCTCCTCTGACGCAAAGATTGATAAAGATGTAGACAACAGACTGGCAAAGGCAAACAGTGCTTTTGGCAGACTCTACCACCGTGTCTGGAAAAACAAACACCTGAAGAAAGACACCAAGATCAGTGTCTACAGAGCCGTGGTACTGACCACCCTCCTGTATGGCTCTGAGTCATGGGTCACATACAGACACCACCTGCGAATTCTGGAACGCTTCCACCAACGCTGTCTCCGCTCCATCCTCGACATCCACTGGAGCGACTTCACCACGAATGCTGAGGTGCTGGAGCAAGCAGGGATCACCAGCATTGAGGCCATGTTGCTGAAAACGCAGCTACGCTGGGCAGGGCATGTCTTTAGAATGGAGGACCATCGCCTACCGAAGATGGTTCTCTACGGTGAACTTTCCACCGGACACCGCTACAGAGGCGCACCAAAGAAGAGATTTAAAGACTCTCTGAAGAAATCTCTGTCAGCCTGCCTCATAGACCATAACCAGTGGTCAGTCCTTGCTGCTGACCGGCAGGCCTGGCGACACACTGTGCATCAGTCGGTCTCTCCTCCTTTGAGGACAATCGCAGAGCGGCCCTTGAGGAGAGGCGAATGAGGAGGAAGAACCGCGTCCCCTCTACATCAACCCCAGAATCGACTTTCCCCTGCAGCCGCTGCGGCCGGGTTTGTTTGTCACGCATTGGACTGAACAGCCACCAGCGAGCCTGCACCAGACGTGGACAGTGCCCTTAATCTTCGTTCGCGAAGCCAAGCCATGAATAATAATAATAATAATATAATAATAATAATAATAATAATAATAATAATAATAACAACAACAACAACAACAACAACAACAATAATAATAATAATAATAATAATAATAATAATAATAATAATAGTAATAATAATACTGACAATGTTGATGATAATGATGATGATGATGATCATCATCATCATCAAGATGTTGCTGCTGTTGCTTCTGCTGCTGCTGCTGTCGCTGCTTCTGCTGTTGCTGCTGCTGCTGCTGCTGCTGCTGCTGCTGATGATGATGATGATGATGATGATGGGGGAAAATGTCAGGCACAAACGGAAGATAGACCACCACAACCTGGACTCTTTCGCTCTCTTGGCAAGTGTGTTGCCTGTAGACCCAATCCACACAGATCCAATTTGAATACGCATGTATTATTGTTGGCAGAATGAAGAATCAACATGGCTGATAAAATGTAGTAACATATGCTCTCCTTTTGCCCTCACATCCTTTGTTTACATAGAATAAATAACTCCGGTTTTATCCCCACGAAATCTGAAATTTCATTTAGGGTTATTCTTTTCAATACTGGTCGGCTTTTTCAAATATTAGGAATCTGTATGCGTGGGGTCCTTATTAACATTCAGCAAGATCTTGAGCTTGAAGAAGGCCAGGTCTCTACGTTCCCTTTACTTTCAATTTCGTTTACAGCATGGCAGATGTTTTGCCTGGGGCTGTTTGCCTACAGATTGGTTTGAATGTATTCTTAGTGACCCAACAAAAAAGTCCGGGGTCTTTTTTAAGGTGGGTTGTCTTAAGACGTCCTCCTTTTAGGCATAGGGAGCTCTGGTGCTTTTGGTTTCACTGTAGAAACTTTCTATATAGATGTGTATTCAGAAAGAGAAGAGCGTGTGCAGATGTTAGACGTGATGAGGGACATGGATGAATAAAGCAGAGTGTTTCCTCTCTGTCTGTCTGTCTGTCTGTCTCTGTCTCTCTCTGTCTCTCTCTCTCTCTCCTGTCTCTCTCTGTCTCTCTCTGTCTCTCTCTCTGTCTCTCTCTCTCTCTCCTCTCTCTCTCTCTCTCTCTCTCTCTCTCTCTCTCTCTCTCTCTCTCTCTCTCTCTCTCTCTCTCTCTCTCTCCTCTCTCTCTCTCCTCTCCCTCCCTCCCTCCCTCTCTCTCCTTCTAATGTGTTGGAATGGTTTGAGTTAAAGTATCATTATTTCTAGTGTAATCATAATACCAGAGGTGTATGCTTTGACGGCTTCAATGCTTTTGGGATAGAGAGAGGGAGGGAAAGAGGGACAGACAGAGAGAGAGAGAAAGGTAGATAAGGAGAGAGAGAGAGACATAAAGAGACTCAGACATACAAAAAGAAAGACAGAGAGCTAGATAGAAAAACGGTACAGAAAAAGAAAAAAATACTCACGCAAAGACAGAGAGAAAAATAAATATATAAATAAATAGACAAAAAATAAAAGGAGGGAAAGGGACAGAGAGACAAACTCAGAGAAAGAGAGAGGGAGAAAGAAACAGAGACAGATACAGACACAGAGACAGAGACAGAGTGACAGACACACAGACATACACACATAGACAGAAAGACAGACAGTCTGAGAGAGAGAGGCAGACATAAACAAAGACATAAAAAACTAGAGAAAACAGACAATAACACTCACCATCCCCCATCCTCTATATCATACGTGCGTAACAAAATAGCTTCCTAAGGAAACCTGTAGCTCACAACTCTAACCTTCAACAGTAACTCACATGACAATAAATTACCTCCCCACCATCACACACACACGAAAGTACACACACACACACACACACACACACGCACGCACACACACACACACACACACACACACACACACGCACGCACGCACTCGCACACACACACACACACACACACAAACACACACACACAAGATTTACAAAACCTGCATACACACGGGGACCGGATGAAAAAAAGCACATGATTGCTTATTCTGTTATCCTCGATATAAAAGAATAAATAAATAAATAAATAAATAAATGTAAAAAAGCACATAAGTGCTTATTCCGTTCTACTCGATTAAAAAAAAAAAAAAATATATATATATATATATATAGATATAAGATATAAGTACATAATTAACACACAAACACTTGCACACACCAAAACACACAAATACACATACACTCACACTCACAAAAACACACACACATGCATACACAAACGCACACACTCACACACACAAGCACACACATCCCCCCCCCCCACAACACACACACAAACACACACATACATCCCCCCCCCCACACACACACACACAGAACACACATGTAACCCATAAATGCAAACCTCTGCACTGATAAATAGCATGCTATCTCCCCACCATCACCTCTACAAGAATCTCTCCATAGACTATAATCATCTGCCACGCATGTGTGTGAGACGGTGCTGAAAGATCGTTAGCCTGAGTGGTTTACTGCCCTGGCAATTGAGAGAGAGAGCAAGAGGGAGGGAGAAAAAGAACGAGAGAAAGAAGAGAGAGAGAGAGAGAGAGAGAGAGAGAGAGAGAGAGAGAGAGAGAGGAGAGAGAGAGAGAGAGAGAGAGAGAGAGAGAGAGAGAGAGAGAGAGAGAGACAAACATACAGACAGACAGACAGACAGAGACATAGAGAGACAGAGACAAAGAGGGACAGAGACAGTAAAAGAGACAAGTAGAGATACAGAGAGAAACAGAACACAGACACAGACAAACACAGACAGACACAGAGATAGATAGATAGATAGATAGATAGATAGATAGATAGATAGATAGATAGATAGATAGATAGATAGATAGATAGATAGATAGATAGATAGATAGATAGATAGATAGATAGAGACAAAGCGAGAGAGATAGACAGACAGGTAGATAGATAGATAGATAGATAGATAGATAGATAGATAGATAGATAGATAGATAGATAGATAGATAGATAGATAGATAGATAGATAGATAGATAGATAGACAGACAGAGACAGAGACAGAGACAGAAAGAGACAGAGAGAGACAGACAGAGACAGAGACAGAAAGAGACAGAGACAGAAAGAGACAGACAGAGACAGACAGAGACAGAGACAGAGAGACACAGACAGAGAGAGAAGAAGAGTTATGTTGTCCAGGCCAAACATATGATGACTCCTCCAAAATTACTTCCCCTGAGACTATAAACCCAGTTGCTGTCTTTTAGCATACGCTTAGCATATTGCAAACACGTTCAATCCTGTTCTGCTTTTTGGAAGAGTAGGCTAATAGTGCATGCGAACTTGATGTAGAAATCTACATGAGCTCTAATTCTGTCATGCACGAAATAAAAGAAAGAAAGAATATATACACAAACACACATATACACACATACGCGCATGCACGCGCGCGCGTACAACATGACACGCACATCAGACACATGCACACAAACACACACACAACACACACACACACACACACACACACACACACAGCATACGCGCACACACACACACACACACACACACACACACACACACACACACACACACACACACAACAGGCCCAACCACACACACCACACACACACACACACACACACACACACACACACACACACACACACACACACACACACACACACACACACACACGCACATGCTTTCAATATAATACCTCATTCCAAGCATTACAAGCATGAACAGTTCAGACGATTCCCAAAGATAGCCATCACCTCGAACTAAACACATGCCCCATAACTATCACCCTTTGCTGTACAATGATTGGCACCAAACACTGCACCATCATAATTCTGAATTATCTCCTCTCCCATCACTCAACAGGAATTTCTCCCAGGGCCATAACCGCCACAAGGCTGGCGGTGAGACGGTGCTGAAAGACCGTTAGAGAGAAAAAGAGACAGAGAGAGAGAGAGAGAGAGAGAGAGAGAGAGAGAGAGAGAGAGAGAGAGAGAGAGAGAGAGAGAGAGAGAGAGAGAGAGAGAAATTGAGAGAGAGAGAGATTGAGAGAAAGAGAGAGAGAGAGAGAATGAGACAGAGAGAGAGACAGAGAGAAAGAGAGACAAAGAGACAGAGAGAGAGAGTGCTTTACTGCCCCCCAAGATGCTTACTGGGCAAATAGGCATAACTAAGTTGTAGAATGTTTGCCTTAAGTGATGGTGATAGCATTTTCTATTTTGTTTTTTGTTGTTTATTTGTGGTACAGGCGGTAGAAATGGGATACTTCCGGAGACTCCTTCGCATCTCCTATACTACAAAGAACGCATAAAGCAACGAAGACGTGCATAACAGAACCCACCAAACCATTGGTCCCTACAACAATTTTCTATCAATCGCGAAGGAGCTTAAACTTAAATGGTACGGGCATATCACAAGATTAAAAGGACTTGCAAAAACAATATTGCAAGGCACCGTCCAAGGAGAAAAAAAAAGAGGCAGACCTCGGAAGAGACGGGAGGACAACATCAGCGAATGGACAGGCCTAGAACTAAAAAAAACCCTGAGAAAGGCAGAACATAGAGAGAAATGAAGGGAACTGGTTGTCAAGTCTTAAGGGTCCTCCACGGTTACTAGACTACGGGATAGATAGATAGATAGATAGATAGATAGATAGATAGATAGATAGATAGATAGATAGATAGATAGATAGATAGATAGATAGATAGATAGATAGATAGATAGATAGATAGATAGATAGATAGATAGATTTGTTTGTTTGTTTGTTTGTTTGTTTGTTCTCTAGAGCTCTGAGGTTCATAAAAAAGTGTTGGTGAAATCTTTTGTGTATAATGACCGATTTTATCCATCCATGAAGTATTCAAATACTTAGGCTCCATCCTAACAAAAGATGGCACATCAAACAATGAAGTGAAAGCTCGCATTGCAACAGCAACATCTGCTCTAGTCAGACTCCAGAGGATCATCAGAAGCAACAACATCAGCTTCTGCACCAAATACCACCTCTACAAATCCCTCGTGATATCTATCCTCCTATATGGCTGTGAATCATGGACTCTGACAGCAGAGTTAGAGAGAAGAATCCAATCATTCGAGAACAAGTGCCACAGAAGACTCCTCAAAATATCATACTAAGAACACAAGACCAATAACTATGTGAAAGAAGAAATCAAAAAGCGTGTGGGCCCCCAAGAGCCTTTGCTCTCCACCATAAAGAGGAGAAAGCTGATGTGGTTTGGTCACACCACAAGACACAACACCCTAGCAAAAACCATCCTGCAAGGAACAGTCGAGGGCAAGAGAAGAAGAGGCCGCCAAAAGAAATCATGGGTTGACAACATCAAAGACTGGACTGCCCAACCCCTGCAACGCCTCCTACTAGCCACACAGGATCGTGAAGCATGGAAAAAGATCTCCGTTGCGTCTTCTCTCATGCCCCCCCTACGTCCTTTGGGACATGGGACTGAGTGAGTGAGTGAGTGAAGTATGCTGCATTCTGAATTCGGGGAAGATGTCTATACACGACACCACCAGTGTTCATTATATATATATATATATATATATATATATATATATATAATATATATATATATATATATATATAT